>LUKR01000704.1:1600-14366 GCA_019395275.1 Puccinia brachypodii
CTGCTATTGTCCTGAATTTCACCCTTCAAATCCTTCAACCTACCTTCAGCACTCCACCAGAACCAAGTCACCTTCCATTTGAGCGCCTGAAAGCCAGTTTTAACCCCCTTAAGAACCCTGAACAAAAGAGTAAGCTTGTAGGTTATTTCTTTTGTTATTTCTCTGTGGTTATCACTATCTGGTCATACTCCTTTCACAAAGGACCAGACTATCAGGTACCCCAAAATGCTCCCTGTTTTTAACAGGTCCTGGTCTTTAGAGGGCACAGTAAATACCCCTGTAACTCAGGCCCCTCTGTTAACAAAAACATTATTGTTTTTGTTATTTCTTTCCATTTATTTCACCAATAAAACACCCCTTACTCCTGTGTTTCACACGCAAATATTTCCTTATTATTTTTGCAGCCAGTGTAGCTAGAAAGAATTACTTCTTTGGCATCCCTGACGCTGACACCCAGCCAAACTGGATTTTGAGTGCCTGGTATCTTGCGAGGTAGGGTATCAGTCCCGCCTTCAGAGGTCTCTTTGCGGCGACGCTTACACCACCAAAGAAGTGAGGGACTTAGTTAAGTTTGGTTCGGTGCGGTGGTGGCTGGAAGGTAATTTCCCTTCCTAGGAACATTGGTTTGACGAGGGCCCTAACTGGAACATTGGTCCGATAATTTCAATTTACCAAAGGGTGGTCTCCTGGGTTTGGATCCACTCGCCATATTATTATGACAATCTTTAGATCCATCCATTTTGATCTCGCCCCCTGGCCAAACATTTGGACACTTCTCTCAGTGATCATGCTTCATTCCCCTGATAGCACAACTAACTATTTGGAATAAAGATCAAGCGGCGACAGCTGCCACCTTGTGAACATTCTAGCTCTTTCGCCGCATCTGAGATAACTATGTTTAGGAGCACTACTTTGACAATGACTTTTTGGGCAAGATGGTCTAACTACTTAATGACGACGATAGTTGCAGAAAACCCACCATACTTCTATCATAAGTCGGAGATTCCATTTGGAGCAATTCCAGTGCAAACCATGGTGTCAGTCAATGTTGGGTTTTGCTGATTTTTTTTATTTTTTTTCGCCATATACGGAGCAAACCACTCCACAGGGTTCAAAACTCGAAATCTCAAATAGAAAGACAAGAAAAATTGTGACACAAAATTTGCAAAAGTGTGACTCAGAAATCCAGCTATCCTTGCTCACTCAAGTTTGGCTTGGAAAAAATCTGAACAAGCATTCATGAATGCCTTGTGATTCAAAACCAAGAACTAGCACCACAGAGGTAATCCGCCCACAATTCGCCTGGCCTAAGTGTTGAGTTTAATCTGGGTTCTATGCATATGCACAGTGTCAGCATACATCATAGATTAACTCGGGTTTTTCAGATCGAGATCAAGATGGTTTAATTAAAAATCATACTCAACTTCTTGATTTCATTCTCTCTTCTAACTCGACTCATCAACAGTTTCTTTTATTCTCTTCCTTCTCATCAATCATCTAAAAACCACCGAGGTCTCTGCATTCATTCGCCGATCAATCAAGTTCAACTACTCAATTCAACATTGTCAACTTTAAAACATTTAGGAGGAGCTAGTTCTAGCTTCTGGGCAGGTAGTGTTTTTTCATTCTTCTCATAAAATGTTTGCCGAAAAGTTGTATTGACCGTTTCTTATTTTCAATTTCTCTTAGGCTAGTACGTTGTGATAATCCTTTGTTTGAAAGTCGACTATTTGTTGTTATTGGGTTAAGAACTTTGTTACATACTGATTAAATCATTCAGGCATTTATTTTATTTTATTATCTTTTATTTTTTATTCTTCAAATACTTTTTACTCATTGTTTTTTATATTTCTAAGATTATTACTTCTATTGAGTTAAAATTTAAACTATTACAAAAAAGTATTTGATTCTCCATATTATTACAACACTAAGGAATGATACGCCGGACTATTTGCGATGATCAGAGTGTATATAGAAAATACGATTCATTCCAAGCAAATGCACATCTTGATCAAGATAGCCGGATACGGAGGTGGAGGAGCTGAAGTGAACTTTATAAGTTTCCCCAGACACCTCACATCGGCGCCTGAAGTTTATTGATAACACGACAGTCATGAAGGACGAAGAGTAGCGAGCAGTGAAAGGTCTCCAACCATCCCCCATGTTCCATCAGTTGCGAGATGCACCAGGATCCACGACGATTCTGAAATCTGATTACATTCCCCTTGCGCCAATCAAACCTGCATATATGTATACATAAAAAAGAGACATTCTGCCGTCCCGGCGCTGGCTAGAATCTTGAAATTTCCGGCGCCATCAGGCACCGTCTCACAGTTTCGGCGCTTGTTTGCCGTGCCCTCGAGCTCTCCGCTACAGAATATCAGGATGCTGTTTTGCGACTTGGTGGGTGGATTATGGACGTGATTCTTACGATTCTTGCAGCTTCGTCCTTCGCTCTCCAGTATGCAATCTCCATGCGTTACCAACCACTGACATGCCCGAATTTGCCTATGGCACATCGCCCCTTGCTGGGTATACTAACACATCCATAGTGATTGCCGTGTCATTAAAGCGCGCGCTGCAAGGTCTCGACTCGTCTGGACTCGGGGTCATCATCAGTGCCCAATGGCATACTGAGCCAGCCCCGCCTTAAATTTTGAGCCACAAGCAACCTCTTGATCAGGGAGATAAAGGCCTTGACCTACCGAATGAAAATTGATGTGTCGATTTTTTGTTTGACTCATTTAAGTATTTGATTTACGCAGTTTGGATCCTCTCAGGTGCAAAGAGAATCTTTGCCACAGCTTGGAGGTCAATCCAGCACCACCCCACGACTGACTTTTCTTCCGACGACATCTTCGAATCAACATATGAGATATTTGAGCCGAGGAGGTTTATTGATTTGCAACACGTTTATACGTGTTAAGATTATTTCCATATTTACACATTATCTTCGGCCATTGGGTCAGGCGTTTCGAGCACCCCTGCCATAGTGTTATAAGAATGAGCGGATTTTCCTGAGACGACAGTGTTTGATCGCCTCACCTACTGGCTGCGACCATGACAGCTCTTGACATGATCTCAAAAGCTGCCCTCACAAACCCCATCTCCTCGACACCTGCTGCCTCGATGGCTCTTCTTCCAGCCAGAAATTCTAGTAAACCTTTTGTGCCCACATTCAGCCCCTCCGAGCCTGCCCTCTGCAATAGGAAGCAAGCGATGAATTACTCGAGGGATGTAAACTTTCAAAACGGTGTCCCTGATAAAAAAAACCCACCTCACGCATCTGATCTTAAGCCCTCAATCGATACGCTTGAACGTTCGGACGCCAAAGCTTCTATGAACATTTCCCCTGGCCACTTTCTAAGATCCAAGCAGTACTCACCAAGGACACCGTCACTTAGTTCTTCGATATCAACCGCTTCCAGTGATTCTGAGCTGCTGGAACCATCTGGAACCGACCTTTCTAAACCTCGACACGTAGTCTTATATCGCCCAACGAACTCAAAGTTTCCCAAAAAGCTGAACTTCTATCGCCCTCCTCTCGTCATGGCGAATGAATCACTCGAAGAAATGTTGCATCCGAGAAATGACGCGTTGCCTATGATTGTCTTAACACCCCCCGATGATGAAGATGATTACTGTACGGTATCCCCTTTCACCTTGGAACTCTTCTGTCCCTTCACCACAGACAGTGTGGTACACAGCCGAAGTCTTCGAGTGCCCACCGCACCGACATACAAGGGTGTCGAAGCAAATGCGATCCGGAGAAAGTACCCTCATCCAGCCGGGCCTTGGTTAAGGCCTCATCATACAACTGACCTACGTGTCAGCGGACGAAGCACTGTCTCCTCATCAACTCTGGCCAGCGAGCGATTGTCGTGGCGATGGAAAGATGGCTGTCGAACCCCCCTGGGTACCGTTGTTGGATGGGAATGCACCGTTTCATACTTCACCAAGCAATACAACTCGCAAAACAAATTGAAGAAAGTCGCAACCAAACACGGCGAAGGCCATGGGGTCCAAAAGAAGATCATATACCCAGCTGTCGTCATGTTTCCCCCGCCTCGGCTTCCTAGTGAAAAGGAAATACAGCAGCGCCAGTTACAGTTTACGATCGAGCAGAGCTTACGTCTAGGTCGAAAAGTCAACCGCAAGCGCCAAAATCGATACAAAAGTTTCCATCACAGAGCTTCACAGTCAACTGGTGATCTACAATCCATTTAAAGTATCAAAACATTCTTTCGCAGGGCGCCTGTGCCGAAGCGTGGGTCCAAAATGGATTTTTAGATGATAGCCCTCCCACCGCGGGGTTACAAGTCATGAAGAAAATGACATACACTTGCCATACAAACTCTTTGCGTACAAAATTTCGAGCTTAGTTATTTTGTGAATGTATTGACTTAATTTTGACACCACTGCTATTACAGAAAGATCTACATAAATCCATATACAACTCTATCCACATCCATGCAATCTTTCTGCAACAAAATTACTCAGATTTTTAATTCAATTCACAAAGACATAGCATTTGATCACAAAGTACTTTGTGACCTAAAATACAAAGAGTAGCTCAAGGAGCTTTGAAATCCTCAAGTCTTCCTTGTGAGAAGAGAGGGAGAAACTCAGATGGTGGGTGGTAAGATTCAGAGTCAAAATGAAACATAGGCACCAACTGATGCCACAATGACAACACCATGGTTATTCAAGGATAAACTTTGAATTTTGTTTCTCCCAGTCCACTCAATTGATGTTGACACATATTTTGTGAAGTGAAGTATGTAAGTTGGGTCACCCCCAAACATTCTAAGCTTGTGATATACTCAGATTCATTTTTCCAGTTACCTCTATACTCCCCTCAATTAAATCCAGGTTATCCCTGCAGGAATTTATTGCTGTTTGCATTGTGAGAATTATAATTTCTTGTCCAGCTTCTTTTCAAAGAGTGTGGAGATTGATTGAGTTTTTTTGGTTTCCCCCATGTCCAGACCTGCTCATAACAATCTTTTCATGAAGTATGTGCTTTTCTGTGGCAGATGCTATAAGACTTTTAGTTAAGGAGAAATAAAGATTTGATGATATCAACTTATGATGGTCAGCAACAATGTAGACACAAGGCTAAATTATGCAAGCTACCCAAAAACAACCTCAGCTGATAGCTGCCAAACTCAAAGGCAAGCAGCTTTAGCTATCATAGAAAACTACTAGATTATGCCAAATTGCAGTCAATTGGTTGCTTACTATAGCTGTAGTTGTGTATGGCATATACCTGTAGGGCTGTTTTGTGGCTTTTGGAAGATTTCTCACCTTGCAGAGAGTAGACATTGCACCCAAGTCCCTCCCTTTGGTTGGTGTAGGCAACTCCAAGGCCAATACTAGGAGACAAGGTAAAAGAGGGTGTTAAGTTTTTTTTTTTTTTTTAAGTGCAGTTTTGTTTAGACATTGTGCACTATGCATATGAAAATTGTGGGTAGAGCAGCTATAATATTGGCTCTAGTGCCTACAAAATGGATTCCCTAAATGGGCTACCTGAACTCTGCTAAGGGCATCTGACCTTTTTTTTAAGTGCAGTATTGATTTGACATTTAGGGTTCTCAAAGTTGGATTTCGGCTGACATACGTGTTGTACATACACATATACATACAGTTCTTTTTCCCTGTGCTATGCCATACTCAGGCTGAAGACCCCGTTTTAAATACATACCCCCGTGTCTCCCCGCAGAAAACCCTAAAAATTGTGCATGTATATGTGTATGTACGGTGTATATACGCGGCGTATGTTGGCCCAATTTCAACTTTGAGAACCCTAATTGCGCACTATGCATATGCTTCTTGAGTTAACTACTTATTGTAGTCTCCTATTGGAGGACTTCCCGTGGCAATTTAGAAGTCGGTCTTGCAAGCTAAATTCTAAATTCTGCTTTCTAAATTCCGATTTCACCACCAACATCGAGGAATTAGAAATAGGATTTAGGATTTAGCTGGGTTTCTAAACCGAAGGGAAGTCTTCCAATATCATTATTGCCCCTAATGGGCTACAAACATTCTGCCAAAGAGGCCGCGCTTCAGGTACAAGGAGTATGACCCATCAGGAAACCAACCTGTCAACCGGGCCACATACGGCCACATAGCCGGGCCAGGTTGCGGACCCGAATCCGCCGGAGGAAAGCCGGGGTGAAGTACCACAGGTTACCACTCACCACATGTGATCTGGTTTATGTTTGGATCATGTGGCTGGCTCAGTTACCGTTCATAGATCCAAAGCTAAGGCATACCCGTGACGGACGTGGCGCACTCGGAACTATAGCTGCCCCAAAGCACCCGTTGCATGTATGTACATATTTGTGGGGAGTCGGTAGTCCGGGACGATATCGGAGAGAAAAGATAGATCCACCATATGTATCTTGAGCGGAGGCAATAAAAAGTGAGGACTGGACTCTGGAGGTGACAGACCGTCGACCAAAAAAAAAGAGCAAAGTCAGCTAGATGACGGCCAACCTATTCTCGGTACCGATTTTTCTGATTTGTTTTCGAGAGGTTCTTGAGGCTGCGATTATTCTCTCAGTGCTCTTAGCCTTGATCGAGCAAATCGTCAAGCCACTCGATCACCATTCCCCAACGGGCACTAAGGACCGACTATCGATCGAGACCCCTCGTCTACCTCGTTTCGAAGAAAACTTGAACGAATCTCACTTGGAGTTAGAAGGTTTGGCTAGTGGTGAGGCAGGCCATCAAGACGAAGTCATTAAGGATCATGAAGACTATCGAGGAAAAATTATCAAACGGATGAGGGTACAGGTAAGTGTAGAACCTACGATGGATTCTATTCTTCTTCTCTTTTTTCTGGTACCCGTCTAAGATGAATACTTTTAGGTTTTCTCCGGAACATTTGTCGGCCTGTTTTCATCCATGTGCATTGGTGCAGGATTCTTAGCGATCTATTACACCAAATTCACAGACATTTATGGAAACGCTGAAGAGCTATGGGGTAAGTTTGCTTCTTCTTTCCACAAAAAAAAATATTGGTTCAAATGATTCATGATGAAAACCGTGTAAAAAATTTGGCTACGTTCCACTACATAGAGGGTATTTTTTCCTTGATCGCATCCGGCATGATATTCGTTATGGGTATCACCATGATGCGAATCGACCGATCCAAAATCCAATGGCGAATCAAATTATCCAAAGCATTCGAGCAAGAGAATATTATTGATGATGATGGGCAAAATCCCCAATCCCCATCAAAATTTCGAAGGCTGTTGTCAATGCTGAGCGTCGGAGGTAAAAGAAATAATTCGGGGGACTCGACAAGCAGTAAATATATCTTATTCTTCTTACCAGCATTGACTGTACTTCGAGAGGGACTTGAAGCAGTCGTATTCATTGGCGGCGTAAGTCAAGACAAGTCCAAAAAAGACTTTTTTTATCTAAAAGTAATATTCTCCTCGTCTGAGGATTGTCTTGACCCAATATTGAACAGGTCTCACTTGGTCAACCAGCAACATCGATCCCAATCGCAGCCGTCACTGGAATATTATTAGGACTCGTGATTGGTTATGCTATCTACAACTCATCCGCCAGGCTAAATCTGAGCCTCTTTCTGACGATCTCGACTATCGCATTGATGTACGTTGGCGCCGGCTTGATTACTAAAGCAGCCTGGTATTTCAAGATGTATAGCTACATCCGCTTGTGAGCTCTCTCCATTTCCTCCTGGGATTCTCCAGCGTGTTTCCATTAAGATTACTATTCTACAGGGTCGGGGGTGATGCGGCAGAAGCTGGCGATGGACCTGGCTCATTTCCAGTGGATGGGTACATTTGGCATTTAGATTATGGTGCGTTTTCAAACTTGTTGGGATGTGCGCAAACTTGACAAACTATAAGCCCCCCCAATTCCGTTGCGATTGTTCTAATTGATCAGGAAACCCTGAAAACAAATTGGCCGCCGGTGGATGGATGATCTTCGCTGGAGTTTTTGGTCAGTATCCCAATTATCATACATCCGTCTCGACGGACATGGACAACTTACCGTAGCTCTTTCCCTGTCCCTCTAACGAGTAGGTTGGAACAACACCGGAAGTATCTTGACGGTGATGATCTACATCAGTTTTTGGCTGATTGCCTCGGCGACACTTATCTTCATGAAGTGGCATGAGGGTCGCTGTACCATCTTCAACGTCAGCTCGCCAGCTAGGAAGCAGAGGCTTGCCCGGTTGAACGGCGCTGGGCAAGAACCCCAACCTAAATATGATGACCCATGATCGACTGAGACATAGTTAAATCAGTTTAATTAATCCATATCTCTAAAGGATTTTGTTTCCAAAAGACTGCTACTCTTACTCGTTACTCATCAACACCCATCACTAACAACTTCACACGAAATAATGTATCTGTCACCAAATACCTGCATCTTTTTCTCTCTTGTGAATAAATTGCTCCTCCAAACCAATCAATTTGCAACTTCAATATGTCCAAATATCCTTCAAACCCCATTTCTCAGTTCAGTTACATGCATGCATCTTATAAAGAAATCTTTGATTCTAAACGGGATCTTCAAATTCAATTATAACAGAATGTGAGCCCAATCCACGCCGGGCATTTTCATGAGATGTCAATAAAAATTGGGCTGCTTACCACTTGAACTTAATGTGGAAGGGTTAGAGGTCAGGGGTAGGAGTAGACTACGCCAAATTTTAAGCAAGATTACAACAGCAAATTTCTTGTTGCATATATTTTGGTTTAGCTATGTGAACCGGGCTTAATATTGAAAGCAGTAACACTGTTGTGTTGTTGTAATCAATTTTATATATAAAAAAGCAAAGGTTAGAAACACCTTATAAGTGATGAATAAATTAGGATGATCAATACAATAAAAGAAGAAACGACAAGATTTTGAATACATGAAAAAGCAAGTCTTTTATGGAGGATGAAAAAATACCGAAAAATGTCGATGGATTTGGTGGTTCGATAGATAAATATAATTGGGGAAGAGAAATAAAAAGGTACGATTTAAAGACATGCATCACCATTCTTAACATTATACATAATTTCAAAAATTCTTTTGGATGTCACTTTGCCGATTTTCCTATTTGTATTGACCGCGGTCATTGAATTGGATTTCTAGAAATTCAAAACAAGAAAAATGAAAAAAACGGTTAACGGTTTGATTCACACAAAAGAAAGAAAAGAAAAAGATTACTAACCGAACAACCAATCAACATATCCTCAGCCCAAACCAATCCATGCTTCTCTATCCCTCGTTCCCAGGACTGATACAGACTCTTTAAGGTAGGGAATTTAGAGACGATTCCTTTGGCTTCATTCTCGGTCACCCTGGTCAAACTACTCAACATTTTAATGTAGGTATCCTCATTATTTGTCCCTTTCGTCCCAGAGACTTCTAGCCTCAGTGCCGATTTCAATTCTTGCTTTCTCGATCTGGGTTTAAAATCAAGAATCGAAAGAAAAAAGTATTAATGACGAGACTATTTAGAAGATTAATGGGAGGTGGTGGAGGCTTACTTGTATGGCCTCACGCCGATCTCCATCGTCATTTCCCATAACCAATTAGCGAATTCGGTTTTATTTTCCACTCGAATAACGAAAGCTTTAGTGATGATTTTCATCACTTCCAATTCCTTCAAGATCTTATCTCGACTATTCCGAGGTAAAATATTTTTGCTCTTACTCTTGCTTGCACAAGGGTTGGGTTCGTTCCGTTGTGCGGCCAACCGTTCACGAGCCTCATTAGTTATCATCGCATCTTCATTCCTCTTTTCTGCTTTAAGAATCGTCTCTAAACCTGAAATCAATATAAACAACTATCCATCGAATGCCGGACATCATGAAATAAAGCAGATCATAACGGTGATGTTAGTACCCTCAAAAAAATCAAGAGATGTCTGCAGGTAAAACCCACCTGATCTTGTGGGTAATGTGACTTGATCGCTTGAGCTTTCTTCAGCAACTGGTCAGTCCCTGAGGCGATTGTCTCATCCACCTCCTTTCCTGTCCAGACGACCAAGACTGTGGGCTCAGAAGTCTCC
This sequence comes from Puccinia brachypodii, assembly GCA_019395275.1. Taxonomy (NCBI): domain Eukaryota; kingdom Fungi; phylum Basidiomycota; class Pucciniomycetes; order Pucciniales; family Pucciniaceae; genus Puccinia; species Puccinia brachypodii. Next base: position 11,649 of record LUKR01000704.1, read on the forward strand.
TTAGTCTTGCCCACACCAAGGGGGATAAAGATCCCGCGATCCTCGTCCCATTCTTTTGCAGCCGTGCGGACCCATCTGATCACCCCTTTGGGCTCACTACTTTCATCATCAATCTCCCCCGGGGGGTTCATCAGACATCCTTCCGTCGACGAAATCCTCTCCTCCAGCACTTCGCAGGCTTTCGCGAAGGGATGTAGTTTGGATTTCTTGAGCGACTTCGGAACGTACATCCGAACTTCAGATACTGTTTCCTTCCGATTCAATGTTAACTTGTTTGCCTCTCGTTGGAGACGATTATCCTGCTTCTCTTTTTCCTTGGCAGCCTTTGGATAGCAAGCAAGAGGGGTAGAGGGAAGGTGGGTATGTGAAGAAAGCAGTCAGAAGATGAATAGTGGTAGAATTGCGCATTAGATGAGTACAGATCACACCTTTTTGGCATCCCGGAGTAGTCTCGCTTGTGCCGCTTGAGCTTGTTTCTCGATCCGATTGGCCGCTGTTTTATTGACTGGGGCTGGAGGAGGGGTTGGGTGGCGAGAGGATGGACTACTAGGTAAATGGCCGGGAGGCGTGGGGTTCCGATTGAAATCGACATCATCGAGTTCTGGCATCAGCAAAGCCGATGAGGTTGGAGAGGATGAGGGGATCAGTCTTGAAGAGTGATGGCGTAAACACGTGTGAAAGGAGTCAGACGAACCGGCCAGCTGATCCCCATCTCCTGCATCAATCGAGCTCAATGGCGTCCTGACTGATTGCTTTGCCTTGCCTTTCCTTTTGTCAATGGTATCCCGAAACTCATGGGCTTTTGCAGGCACAGTGCGAGATCTAGGTAGCGTATTCTCGACCCTATCGACAGCACGTGAAATCGTAGAAGATGTAGGGTGACGGTGCAATATAGCTGAAACAGCCGGTAATCCACCTCGTTCACCAGTATGCTGAGCAGTAGATAGACCTGAACTGTGTACAGCTCAGGTAATTAGCGGCCATTATTGTGAAATGAGAAAAAATACGATGGGTCTGGGTGGAACCGATCGAAGCTAATGGCTGATTTTTGACTGATTGAGAGGTAAAGGGTGTATGCGACTTACGCCTGGTTAGAATTTTGCGATTTTCCCTCTAGGGAGTCATTTCCTACCAAAATCCGTAGGATTGGGGTCAGCTGACGAGGCCTACGAGAAGTGGGGGTGAGACTGACTCACCCAAACTGTTCTGAGGTTTCAAGGAAGGCTTAGGGCTTCCAAAAATAGAATGTAGATCGGAGAGCTCGTCGCTGGAATCAGAATCGGCAGGGGCGATGATTTGAGATTTTTTCCGGGCGGGGATCGGGCTAGCGCTAAGTTCTTTAGAATGTCGTGCTGATGCAGACTTCTCAGACCTGAGCTTCGGATTAGATTCACGAGAATTATCTTTATCCAGTGATTTCAAAGATAGACCGGAGATTGATGAAGAAGATCGTTGGTTTGTGTTTCTTGAGATTGGGATCTGAGCTTTCAGCGAATTGGAAGGTGGATCACAGGCAGATAGGGGGCTGGAACCCAGCTCGATGACGGCTTGCGATTGCGTCCTGTTATTAACTGGCGGAGAAGTTGGGGAAGACCTTCTCGTTTCTCGCACATCTTTCCCTGGAAGGGGGTCTGAAAGTCCTGGAGATGACGGCTCGCGTGAAGGTTCACCACGATCCGGAGATGATGGCAGTGGGCTTAATGAGGACTGAGAAGATGATTGGTATGTTCTTTTGCTACTCCTTCCACAGTCTTCGCCTGCGTCGGCCGACGTGCTAGCATCGACAGCCGGTCGTTTCACGGCCTTTGGAGCTGGTGGCGGGCTGAGTGATGTCAGCTTCTTTGCGGCAACCCGTTTCGGTTTGAAGATCTTCTTCTTTGCTGCTGCTGGTTGGGTAGAGTGGATGGGCACAATCTCAATATCCGAATCCGAGTCCATCCTTCGATTTCCCAGTGGATTGGCTGGCAGAGAATACAAAAAATGTCAATTTTCGCCTGTCTTTCTGCGCGAATAGACAAGCAATTGCCGACTCACCCGAGCAAAGAACTTGTCCGACTGTTGGTCGATGGGGTGTCCAAGATGGCCTACTTACTCGAATTCTGGTATTTTATAGTCCAGCTATCTGGTCAAGCTCGCCGACTAGAAGCGAACCGGGGCACGTCGCGTCGCGCTGAGGGGCAAGCCCTTGCCTTTCTTTTTGGTCCCAAGTTCCAAGTCAAAGACCTTCCCCCACCATCAACGTTGTCTGGGAACTCCTTGTTTATGAAGCTTACACTCTCAAACTTTAAGATAAACTCATGAACCGCCAGCGCCACAAAGTCAAGTCCTACTCAATGCAACATCAAATGACACAAGGAGAGGTAGAACATGGTGTATATCAGCCTTAGAGACATCACCACATCTCCTAAGTGACTATCATAACATTGTCCATATTCATAGACACATTATTTCTCCCTCCATTAATCCTGCAACATGTTATGGATAGTTGTTCTCATTATTAGCGTATTTGTTTAGTACATGCTTATATAGTTTTGTCTGTTTCTCTAAAAGACTCCTTCCTGAGATGCCGGTGGAATTTCTTCTTTTCTTCACTCTCATTATTTTTCCCCACCAACATCTCAGGTAAGCTAACGTTATATTTCACTTATTTCATATTATTTTTTCCTTTCTTTTATTGTTTCTCTTATTTTCTTTGATGACTGAAATATACTCTCATTA
>LUKR01000705.1:4984-17608 GCA_019395275.1 Puccinia brachypodii
CCCCCCCCCCCCCCCGCCAGCCGAAAACGAACTGACATAAATGTGCTTAATTCCAGCCATGGTCTGTTCCGGATGTGACTGATTGAAAGTATTTTCGCGGTGCTCGTCCACTCTTGGATGTAGGATTTTGCTTCCGAGAATACCAAAACTTTCAGTTTTACTGTCTTCGCCACTGCCTTACTTGTGACCACAATCCACGGACTTTGTTGTATCTTCTTCAGCGACATGCAGTCCCGAATGCTGATCAAGACGTTTGATTTCTCGAGCACGCAATTCGTATTATGCCTGAGTTCCCATTACTGTAAGACTTGCTTAGAACCGGCATCGGAGCTAGATAGATGGGATTCCGATGACACAGCCGCCTCACGTCAGAGAACCTGGCCTATGCCAAGACCTTACTCAGCCCACGTTTGAATGAAGATGAGTAGCGGAAGGACATGTCCACGGCGGGCATGACCCATGATGCCAACATGCTACAAGTGTACAGAAACGGACAAAAAACCCTTCGCATGGCGAATTCTTATGGCTTTTGCTATTGGCGTCTTGACCGACCAAACATGGAAACACAGGATACATACCTTGTCACAAGCAAGCTGTTCGCCTGTTGTTTATTTCAAGGCTGCCTTTCAGGATTTAAATCAGGGCTGACCTTGAATCCAACACACAGCTAGAACACACAATTAACCCCCAACAATCAGTAAAATATTGATACTTACTGGCGCACCATAGAAAGATGTTATCGTTCACAACTCTTGTTTCAATTGCGCTGATCTTCTGTCTTAGCACCCCGCCTGCCGGCTCGGTGACTAGAAACTGCCCGACGAGGGGAAAATGTCTCTGCCCAATCCCCTACCGTCACGTGTTTGAACAACCTACCCCCTTAAAGTGCCCTATCACTTGCTCCTGCACTTAAATGATGTTTCCTCTGGAAAAATATTCTATTTCATCCATTTTTCTATCTTTTTCCGTTGAGTGTTGCGATTCCTGGACCACGGAAGGTTTCCTTGCTCTTCTTTCATTTGGGGGTAGATGTCAATTTTGCTCAAATATTGAGCATAAAGTGCCTCGAACACTGATAACGATTTTTTGTTTTGTTTCTCAATCTCTGTATCCTTGTTGGAACCAATAGCTTAACTCACTGTGGTCGGACTCGTGTACGAATACGCTCGTTCCACTTATCGACTTGTCCGGATTTCTGGAATGTTTCGTCGGTTCACGGATATCCGTCACAAGATTTCTGGAGGGGATCGCGCCTTTTATTTTATCGGCTCCATTACTTTGGCGTGGTCATTAACCGCACAAGAGATTGAATTCAGCTTGTCAACATGATAAACACGGAAGGATACTATAACCAGTCCTACGTCCTCCTGAATTGTCTGCATGGTTTTCTAGATGCTGGGGTTCATTCCCTCTCAAAAATCAACACAAGTGATCCGATCATATAAAATCCGTCATCGAACCCCTTTTTAAAATCGAGTCCTGCAACTTGTTGGAGAACTGAGATTGGTCAGCGGCACTAGAGGGTTTCAAAATCGTTGCAGAAGGACGTGCAGGTCTGAGTTTGCAGGAAGAATTGGGGACCTGCATCGCTAACTTAACTAAGTCCCTCCTCAGTGGAGGGGGGACGCCGTCCCGCAGGGACCCTCCGAAGGAGGGACTTATTATTAAATGCTCAAATCTTAATAGAAATGAGATGACGCGTTAAGCTACTGCACGCGCCGGTATCGGTCCCAAACTCGGTGAAGAGAGAGAGAAGGGCCGGTACCGGCACGGCAGGAAAGAGAACTAAATACAAGACAACATGCCGCAGTAATTACAAGATGAATATAGTTGGATAAACTAAAATGAATAACTAAGATTAAGTTTGAAATCATGTACTTCTACTCAGAAACTCTAACATCCTGTAAATCTACCACACGTACTCTAACACTGATGCGCTATGTCGGGTTTGAGGCCTGTGAGCCTTATGAAAAAACGTAATTTTTTTCAAAGCTCCCTGCCGCCGGCCCAATCCATTGGGAGACTATGAAGTCGCCCAACAAAATGAGGGGCACATGTAGGAGAATAACATCGTGCCCGTTATTTGATTCGGAGGGGGCGTGATTTCCTCCCACAGGTAAAGACTGAGAAGGAGGTGGATTCTTATGAAGAACCGACGAGGAGTGAGACTCAGGATCACTACTGTTAGTGATGAAGAAGGGAACCAAACCTAGAATAGACAAGAACGAATAGAACATGAGTTTGAAGAAAATGAATAAAGAAATGAAAGGAAAGATCAGACCTATGAAAACAAGACAATCGTGTGTGAGCGCAATGATGAGACGAGATAAGATGATGAAACTTGAATGAAGAAAAAGAAATTACAATGGTGGACAAGCGGTTATTTCTTTTACTAGTAGATTAGGTTTCAGATCTCAAACTCTCATCAATTGCTCATCCTGATCCGCCGCAGTTGTTCAGTCAGATGAATCAAACCTGTGACACTTCAATACCCCCCCTGATTCATTTCGGCTGAATGTTCAAGTCGGATATGATTAGCTGATGCTTCTGTTTTCCTAGAGCTTTGGTACACATGTCGGCTTTCATTTCATGAGTCGAGATGTAATTCAATTCGAAAAGGCCGGTGTCATAGATTTCGCGTAGCCAATGGTATAGAATGTTGATGTGTTTGGTGCGCTGTTGAAAGATTGGGTTGGTTGTGAGAGCTATCACACTTTGATTGTCTACGTATAGCTGATATTTGGCGTGGAAAGGGTGTTTGAGAGATTGGAAGAGTTTGAACCAGACAGATTCTTGAACACCTTCATAAAGAGATCTGTATTCCGCTTCCGTGGTAGATGTTGCGACTGTAGGTTGCTTCTTAGATCTCCAAGAGATGATGGAGCCGCCAAGTAGTGCGATGTAGCCAGAGTAGGATTTGCAATCATCAGGAAAATTAGCGTAGTCCGCGTCCGTGTATACCTGAAGATTAGCCATATCACCTCTTCCGTCAAGCTGAATACCATAGGATATAGTACCGGATAGATAACGAAGTAGGTGAATTGCTGCATCCCAGTGAGGTTTTCCAGGTCGTTCAAGGTGTTGAGAGAGTTGAGATACTGTGAATGAAATGTTGGGACGAGTTGATACCGCCAGATAATTGAGTAGACCAATGAGACGTCGGTAATTTTGATTCAACAGAAGAAAGGCTTGATGCTCATGATTGGTTGCTCTAATTAGTCTGGTGTTGGAAACCATTGGCGTAGATGTGGTTCGGCACTCGAGTAGATTGTAATCACTTAGAATCTTCCTTGTGTACGTTTCTTGACACATGAACATTTGCGTTTTGCTACGATGTGTGAGAGTGATACCCAGCAAGTGTTTTGCTTTGCCCAGATCTTCCATTGTGAAGCGCTTTGATATGAGTTGTTTGAAGTGATTGATGTCGTGACTGATGATGATCATGTCATCAACGTACAGATGGACGAAGCATTCCCACCCGGCAACTTGCGATACAAATAGACACGTATCCGCTGGTGATGATTTGAACAAGATCAACATGAAGAAAGCTTTAAGAGCAGAGTACCAGACCCTCGGGGCCTGTTTCAATCCATAAATTGCCTTTTTCAGGAGAAGACAATGATTTTTGGGAACTTTGAATCCAGGTGGAGGTCGTAAATAGACTGTTTCTTCAAGATTGCCGTTCAAGAACACATTCTTGGCATCCCTTTGATGGATGTCGTATCCTTTTGAAAGACCAATTGTCATGGCAGCCTTGAGACTTGCTGATTGTCCTGTGGGAGCATAAGTGAATGGGCAGTCATCAGAAGATTGTTTGCTGCCTTGAGCACATAAGCGTGCTTTGAATTTTAAGAAAGTGCCTTCCATGTCCGACTTTTTTCGGAAAACCCATATGGTGCCCAGCAACCTGTCTCCTTGAGGTAGTGGGACCACCCTCCAGACCAGCAGACGTTCCATGGATCCTAGCTTGTTGTTTATTGCTTTCAGCCATTATTTGGCTTCCGGAGATTCCATGGCTTGCCGATATGTCTTCAGGACGTCCGCAACAAAGAATGCGACTGTGATAGCAGCCCGGCGTTTGTAGTTAAGGACTTGAGATTCATCAAAGTCGCCATGAATATTGCGTGGAGCAATGTCGGAGGTGAGAAGATAGTCAAGGCCAAGGGTTGGTAGCGGCCTGTTGTTGTTGAGGTGGCAATTGTGGTTGTGGGGAAGATTGATCATGTGGGACAAGGCCTAGTGATTGATCGTCGGAGTTGTTGCTAATATCAATGGCAGAATGATCGGTTTTTTCTGGAGTCTGAAATTGTTCTTCATTGCCGAGTGATTTGTTGTCTTTGGGGATGGGAATTTCATTTGGCCCCGGTGGTAAAGGTGAATTGTCAGGAAGTTCAACGAACTGTTCGGGTACATCAGGCAACACAAAACCTGATAGATCCGCTGAGGAGAAAAGGGAGACTCCTGGGAACTTAGCCTTGTCAAATGTGACTCTGTGGCTACGCTCAACCTTTCCTCCCGTTGTAAGGATGCGCCAGTTGTGCATCCCCAGCTGATAACCCATCATAAGACCTCGTTTCGCGGTAACTCCAAATTTGCCGTCCCGGAGAGGTTTTGGGATGTTGACATAAGCTAGGCATCCCAAAGGTCGTGGTCAAGAGGTGTCAAAAGATTTACCAAACCAGCGCTGGTATGGTGTGTCCCACTCAATGTTTTGCGCTGGTGTGACGTTCTCGAGAAATACGGCGGTAGTCACCGCTTCACCCCAGTATGACGAGGGCAGGTTTGCTTGTCTCAGCATTGACCTGGCCTTTTTGCTTGTGGTACGATTTCCACGCTCTGCGACAGCATTCTGTTGAGGGGTATGCGGAGCAGTCACTTGCACTGCAATACCATGGTCTTTCAAGAAGCCTAAAAACTTGTTTGAGTTGAATTCACCCCCCCCCCCATCAAATATCACTGTGTTGATTGTGTTTTTGTGATGATTTGTAACCTCAGCATGATATTGCAAAAAGTAATTGAAAGCTTTGGACTTCTTGGACAATAGATAGACATGACGATATTTAGTGTAGAAATTGGTAATTTTAAAGTAATAGAGAGACCCTGTGAATGAGGGTGGGGAAATTTTCCCACTGAGGTCCATAGAGATGTACTCTAGAGGTTGGGTTGCTCTTGGAAGTGACTCTGGAAAGGGAAGAACATGCGATTTTGAGATTGAGCAGGTGTTGCATTGCAATTTGGGCACACTGATATCAAACATTTTACTCATAGCCTCTGAGTGTGGGTGTCCGGACCGCCTGTGGAGAAGTTCAATATTAATACTTGAAGTCTTCAGCGCAATTTCATAAGATGACTGACCTTGTTTTGCGAAGTTGAGTTGAATTCTTGGAGTATGATTGATGATTGTTGAGGTGAACAACGTGATACCGTGATGTTCTACTTGGAAGCCTTTGGTAGTGCAGTTGGTGATTATGCATTTATGCTTGAGTAGACAACCCAAACCAACTAGCGGAGCTTTCAATTTCGGAATATGCATCGCCTTGAGCTTAATGATGTCGCTGTTTGCTGCTATAATAGGGACAAAACCTTGTCCTACGACAGCTAGGGTATTCCTGTTGGCAATTTCAACTAGCAATTTGCGTTTGGAGTAGTTGACAAAAAGGGATCTATCGGAGAACATATGGTGGGAAGCACCTGTGTCCAGATATGCCAGCTTGGAGGTGTCCATCTTGATGGACACTCGGGCAGTGCAACAAAGACCGTCGCCTGTCGCAGTGGAATCATTGTCATCGTCTCCAGAAGACATGGCAACCGCCTGTTTAGCCTCCTTCTTCTTAAGTTTAATTTGGTGGCACTCCTTCTCCGTGTGAGTGGTGGAGTTAGGACTGTGAAATCCGGGCTTGCACCAAGTCTTCTTTGGTTTTTTGGCTGCTAGGGCAGTATCCTCTGATTTAATTGTTACAGATGATCCACCCGGTGTGGTGGTGGATGAATTGTGGTTCTTGTTTTGCAAGGTGTCTTGCACTATTTTGATGGTAAGGGGTCGCTTTTGCCATAAAAGGTCTTTGACTGTGTTGTATTTTGCCAGAAGTTTTCCGACAATGCTTTCAGCGAAGATTGCCTCTTTGATGACGGCCCCAATGATAAAGCCAACTGAGGCGAGATGCCTAAGATGTTTGTCAAGGTCAAGAAGAAACGTATCAAGGTCGGTTCTGTACGCAAACATGTTGTATTTGTGATACACCTTGGACTGGTTGTTGCTATTGTTTGATTGGTAGTGGTTGGTGAGAAACTTCCAGATCATGGCGGGGTCCTCCCGGTCCAACGGTGGTTGAGACGCTTTGAGGCGGTTGAAGTTGTCATTGCCCATATATTGGATGAGTATACCGGCGGCTTTGGTGTGGTTGGTCTCGTAGATGTTCAACGCTGCGGGGTCAACAGGTGCAAATGATGGTTTGAATAATTTGATCAGCCCATGTTGCATGCAGTACCCGCGGATGGTGCGTTCCCATGAATCGAAGGTGGTTGTAGCCAATGATGGGATGCCGGATGGTTTAGCTTCCGTCATGATAGCGAGATTTGATTGGTTATCTAATCAAGTTGAGCGCAGGCTCATAACCTAAAGACTGAGAAGGAGGTGGATTCTTATGAAGAACCGACGAGGAGTGAGACTCAGGATCACTACTGTTAGTGATGAAGAAGGGACCACACCTATGAAAACGAGACAATTGTGTGTGAGCGCGATGACGAGACAAGATAAGATGATGAAACTTGAATCGTTATATTAATAAGCACCTTATGAAGAACCAACGAGGAGTGAGAATCAGGATCACTACTGTTAGTGATGAAGAAGGGAACCACACCTAGAATAGACAAGAACAAATAGAACATGAGTTTGAAGAAAATGAATAAAGAAATGAAAGGAAAGATCAGACCTATGAAAACAAGACAATCGTGTGTGAGCGCAATGATGAGACGAGATAAGATGATGAAACTTGAATGAAGAAAAAGAAATTACAATGGTGGACAAGCGGTTATTTCTTTTACTAGTAGATTAGGTTTCAGATCTCAAACTCTCATCAATTGCTCATCCTGATCCGCCGCAGTTGTTCAGTCAGATGAATCAAACCCGTGACACTTCAATAACAGGCAGTTCTCTGAGAAACACTGTTTCTCGGCATTCTCAGGCTGGCACTGTATGGCATGCCACATCTGATACTCGCCGCCGGCTGCATGAGATACAGCCGGGAATATTACAGGGAAATAGCATAATCACCCCCCGCGATAAAGCAGCATAACATTGTGAGACAGCTGTGCGGCTGGTTTCTCAATACTTGTGTGGACTTATCATCTGTGGGCAGGGGTGATGTGGCCATGTGTGACACTAGACTATAGAACTTCTAGGCGCAGAGTTGTTCTTTTAAAAGAACCACGAGTGTAAGACACTACACGAGCTGACTGAAGGATGAGAGACAAACGGCGAGCACACCTATGTGCAATGGTTTGTGAGTTGAAAAAGAAAGAGAAAACTGAATGAATTTCATGATCATAGAGAAAAAGAAATGAGATGAAGAAAGAAAGGAGAAACTGAATGAACCTTTTAAAAGAACCACAAGTGTAAGAGAATACACAAGCTGACTGAAGGATGAGAGAAAAACGGCAAGCACACCTATGTGCAATGGTTTGTGAGTTGAAACAGAAAGAGAAAACTGAATGAAGAAAAAGAGAAAATAGAAAGTGGCACACAATTTACTATTTAAGCTAAGATTCATTAGGTTTCAACTAGGTTTCAACTTGAACTATCACTAGACAAACGGTTGCAGAGTATGCTACTAAAGAGGGAAATGCTAATATCCAAATATAGACAAAGAATTCCCACAACAAAAATAATAATATTATTAATTAAATTAAGCTAAAAGGAACTTTTGAGAAAATTAAAATAAACAAGGAGGTTTCTAGAAAATACAGAGAATCAGAGAAAAAGAAAATAAAAACTGTTTAGTTATGAGAAAATTCTAGAACACCTTCTAAAAAATTGTATGTGTCTTGGAATATTTAAGAGATCACTTTGTAGCCTTGAAGGATTTTTACTCTTGGCAAAATCTTTGTTCATTTTTGTCATTACCACTTCCTACCTTGTAAACTCCGTGCAATCAAAACTACAAATTTTCTTAAAAATCAAAACAAATTCATACAAAGCACAGAAAATAATAAGCAAAAGTAGGCCTCAATTAGTGTGTCTGTTGTGAGGTTTGGGTTCCCCTAGCTTGTCTTGAACCCTGGGACTGCCCGTTGCTTACAATTATTTTGCCACCATACTTCACCTTTGAAAATTTTCAGAACACTCAACATCAACCCTTCAACCAAAAATGGCACTCTCCTGACCAGTCTCCCCTGCTCAAGAATTCCCCATCAATCCTCAAGATCCCATTGAAATAAAGATTGCTCAAATATTGGAACAACTAGCAAACATTAGGATTGATTCAGCTAACAATGGATTAGAAGTCTATAAAATCATTGCTGACGTCAAAGCCATAAAGGATACCTTTTTGGCTCTTGCAGAGGATGTCAAAGAAATCAATAGTACGAAGAACCTTTATAACAATCTTAACTCTGTCAAAATTCATTTTCAAGATCAAATGAATAAAGTCTTTGCTTCAATTCAACAACTCCATTCCTCCATTGATTTGGCAAATGTCTCAATTCAACAAAATGTGTCACAGATATTGGAAATATCCCAATCCTCTGGTGCCAGTCAAGACTTCCCGGAATTATTGTATGCTCTTTTTACCGGAAAACCCTTGGAAACTTGCCAATTCATATATTATATTAAAGAGAAGTTAGAAGAAAAACAAGATTGTTTTTGGTTGGAAAAGTCAAAGATCAATTGGATAGCTAGACACTTTCAACACTCCAACGGGAACCTAAGTGATCCCACGGCGTCTCACAAATGGTGGATGGCGCTGCTTTACAAAAACGCTTGGGCTCAGGATCTTCCTACGGACTCCGCTTTGGTTTGTGATCCTTATGTGTTAAGTCAACTTTCCTCGGCGGGGACCTTCTTAATCCATTTAGCAACCACCTTTGATGATAAACACAATGTTTAGGAAGCCAAACAAAAACTCTTCTTGTTCCAACAGGGCAATCAAACTATTGAAGAGTTTAACGCTCTCTTCAATGTGTTATGCTACAACGTCAATCTTACGGAAGATTCACGTTGCAACATATATGAGAAGGAACTTAACCCAAAAATACTCCGAATAGCGGTAATGTGTGGAAATTGGAAAGCAGCCACATTATTGAAGGACAAACAACTAGCGGCGTTTTCAGCAGCAGAGGCTCACAAGAAGATCAATTCCATTGATTCCGGCTCCTTTCCTTCTATTCACCGTTGACCTCAATTTCAACCAGCCCCTCACATCCCACCTCCGGCTCCAATTCACACCAACAATGGACCTACTCCTATGGATCTCAATGTAATGTTGGCAGAGAATTGCTTCAACTTTCCTAGATTTCAAGAAGTTTTTCAAAAGAAGCACGTTTGTCAATGTTGCTTAGGCCCTTATGATTCATCTCACAGCAAGATTTGCAGTTGCACACTTGATGACTCAAAGCACTCTAAATTCAAAGAAAAATTAGAAATTTATAAAAAATGGATCACAGAGGGGGGCCAAGACGTGAAAAGCGCCCTCACCAAGGTGGCTCAAGCCGCTAAATCAAAACCCTCCCTCCCTGGTCACATCCCTTTGGACGATATTCAAGACCTTAGCCTAGGTGAACTTTGTTGGCATCAAGCTGCTGAAGAAAACGGAATGGATCTTGACAGAGAACCTTGTGAGTTAAACCACCTCCGTTTCTTTTGCCTTGTTTTTCCTTTGTGTCTCCCAATTCTACAAACCACTTTGGTACTTTCTACCTTAAATCCTCTTTCCCAATCCTCCAACCTGTTTGATTCAGGTGCTTCTGCCTCTTTTATTGATCTTGAATTTGCTTTTAGGAATCAAATACCATTATCATCTCTTTCTCATCCCATGCAAATCAGGGGATTTGATGGATCTCTGCCTCAATTGGGTGTTATAAATAAATATTGGAAGGGGGAGATTTGGATATCAGTATCTCCTTCCCAAAACTTATCTTTCATTGTTACAATTTTTGTTACTAGGTTATCATCTTTCATTGTTACACTTTTTGTTACTAGGTTATCATCAGCAAACCTCATACTAGGAGCCCCTTTGTTAGTAAAACATAACATCTTTGTAGGGGGATCACCTCTTAGCCTTTTTATCCCCAAGCCTGTTGTCTCTATTGATTCTGTTGATACTAATTCTCTTCCTTCTGAACTCAATGAATATAATGAAATTTTTCTTTCCAAAAGTCTTAACACCCTGCCCTCTCATCAAGAATCTTTTGACTGCAAAATTAATCTGAAACCAAACAGCACTCCACCATTCACCGGTATGTACAACCTAAGTGAAAAGGAAAATCATCAATTAAAATAATATGTCAATGATAATCTAAAGAAGTGGTTTAACGGAGCATCATCATCACCTGCGGGTGCTCCTATTTTTTTTTGTTAAGGTTCCAGGAAAGGTGGACCGTCCTTGTATAGATTATTGCTTATTAAATGCGCTGACCATTTGAGACTCTTACCCACTCCCCTTAGTTTCTCGGCTGCTAAATAATCTCTCAGGTTGTCAATTTCTTTCAAAAATAGATTTAAAATTGGCCTTCAATCTTTTACAAATAGCTCCAGGACACAAATGGAAAATGGCCTTTCAAACGCCATGGGGCTTATTTGAATATCTTGTTATGCCTTTTGGGCTGGCAAATGCACCAGCAACCTTCCAACGTTTCATTCAGCACGTCCTTTGTGAGTATTTAGACATGTTTTGCTTTGTTTATATTGACAGTATTTTGATTTTTTCCAAAACCAGAGAACAACACCTATAAGACATCAATAAAGTTTCATCAAAGCTTGAGGAACATTCATTAAAGGCTTCTTTGAATAAATGTCAATTTTTCCAAACACAGGTAAAATTTTTAGGTTTTGAAATTTCAAAGGAGGGGATTCACATGGATCCAGCAAAGCTTTCTACAATACTAGACTGGCCCTATCCGAAGGGTCTCAAGGAATTAAGACATTTTCTAGGATTTTCAAATTTTTATCAACATTTTATAACAAAGTTTTTGGATTTAGCAAGGCCTCTAACAGAACTCATAAAGATAGGTGCCTGCACACAAGAAAATTTGGAAAAACCGCTAACCCTCACATCTTTCAGCGCTCTAAAGAAGTGTTTTTCCAGGGCACCGCTTTTACGGCATTTTGATTTTAGATTACCCAGGATTGTACAGGTCAATAGTTCAGGCTACGCAATGGCAGCAGTACTAAGTCAGCCAGATCCTAATGGAAACCTTCATCCCACTAGTTTTTTTTTTCTAGGAAACTCACCACCAGAGAAAGATCTTGGTCTATTTTTGATTTAGAACTCTTGGCAATAGTTTTGGCATTTGAAGAATGGTGTGCCTGGCTCATGGGCACAGAGGAACCAATAAAGGTATACTCTGATCATTCCAATCTGCTTTATTTTTTCTCAGCAAAATATTTAACACCAAAACAAGCCAGATGGGCGGCGTTTTTAGATGGTTTCAATTTTGTTATTCTTCACATTTCAGGAAAATCAAACCCAGCCAATGGGCCAAGTCGTTGACCAGATTTTTTAGAAGGACAGCCAGAAATTTTGTAGTCCAAACCTATTACTAGCAGGATTCAGGAAAGATTAATCAACGAAATTGAAACTTCAAATAAATCACTGGATGAGGTACAACAAGATATTTATTTTCAGAAGCCTACCAATGAATTATTAAATTACTTAAAGGAACAGTAAAAAAGCTTGGATGATGACCAAAAAGAATTGTTACTCAAACATGATGGAGTTTTTTGGCATAAGGATCAAATCTTTGTACCAACTTCAATGCAAACACATGTTCTACAACTCCTGCATGATTCCCAAATTGCAGGACATCCAGGAATAGCTTGGACCTTATTGGTGGTTACTCGCTCATTCTCCTGGCCCGGTGTGATAAGCCAATCAAAACCACCATATATATATAAAAGCTAGAGAATACAGAAGTATTACAGGATTTCTTATTCTAATACTCCTTAAATCATAAACTCAGCTCAGTCACTTTTCCTAGGAAGAAAAATACCTAAAGTCTCAAAGAATCTTATTTATATTTTATACAGTATCTTTTTAAGTATTTAGTCTTTATTCACATTCTTTTAATACCTTAAGCTTTCTTAGATAATTACAGATTTAAATAAATATTAGAGAAGAAGTTTTACTGAATACACTTATCTATTCATTTATGATATTCTTATTCATTATTTCTCTCTTTACATCATTTTATCCCTTATTATTTCTTCTTTATATTCTTTTTCCCTTTCATTTAGATAATATATTCATACATTTCTCTTCATATCATTCTATCCTGCCCCTTTTCTATTCTCTCTCTCTTCTTTACATCCTTGCTCTTTTCACATTCTTTCTCCCACTCCACTTCATTTCTCTTCTCACTCATTCCATGGTTTACTCCTTTCATTTTCATATCTCTTTTATTTTGCACATA
>LUKR01000706.1:5241-17599 GCA_019395275.1 Puccinia brachypodii
GGCGCTCCAGATAAACAAGGTTGAACTCAGAAAATAGGATAAACAAGAAATGTACATAACTAATTAATTATAAGAGCTATTAATAAGCTATAAGAACCATAATTAATTTCTAATCCTTTAGGGTAATTATGTACAATTTAAATGAATTAATATGATGATAAAATAGATATAATTCAGGAATAAAAATGAATTATAGTTGGAGTCTTATTTAATGAGAGGAGAAAATTAATAATAATGATTGGACAATATTATTATTAATTTGATAAAAATAAATTGAAGTCTTTTGGACAGTATGTACTGTCTCTAAGGCTGGCAATCTAAGACACAGAGTAGAGGCAAAGGTGGCAGTGGGAGAGTGAGTCATAGGCAAGGTGGAGTGTGGAAGCTGTAGAAGGTGTGTACATAGCTATATAGGCTTGAGGAGGACTGGATCAGGTGGAGGTGGAGTGATGTGGGACTGGAAAATAGTTGATTTAGCACTGTGGGACAGGACTGAAGGTTGGCAGAGGAAGCGGAGTGGGTAGGCTTGGAGGAAGGGGGGGGGATAGGAGGGGAGCATTCTATCATCATCGTTATTATTATTATTTTTATCATTGCTAGATATTAGAGTTGTTAAGACTAGTCTATTATTTTTTAGAGTGTTGCTGTAGTAGAGTTATCCGTAGTACATTAGAGGAATATCAGATAGGAAAGCCATCTTGAGCTGTAGAAATGGTAGTATTAAGACTAACTTATCCTGAACCAGGAGAGAGAAGGATCCCTGAAGTAGACTAGAACTGTTTCTTACCTAGGGTCATCCTCTATTTCTACACCGGTTTCAGCTTCACTCACACTGAAAAAAGTGTTAGTGCTGGGATAACACTAACTAGCTGAGGGAAATTATTCTTGCTGAATTCAGAATGAGTTCCAGGGCTTGGCTACTGTGCTATTGCTTATTTTACTGGTGAATCAGTGGGTGTGGGTAAACCATTGATCATATAAAATAAATACCCACTGGACAATAAGTCAATTATACGCCAATACAGTGTATGGTTTTTGCCGGTATCAGCTGTTAGTCATGAGCAATCTCATAGTAATTTTTATTTGTTTGCCTCATGTTACTTATTTTTCATGTATCAACAAAAGCAGGTAATTCAAACTTATACAGATTAGCACCAGAGATGATTAAGTAGTGGTTAGCCAAGATTTGAGAATGGAGAAACAACAGGCAGAGAGCGCATTGGAAACAAATAAGAAAATATTGATGACAGAGAAAGCTCAAGGTAGAGGGGAGGGTTACTGGGTTTTACTTTCCTTTTTCCACAGTGCTTTTTTTTATCATCAGCCTATTTGTACTGATTTCACTTAATTTTATTAACACTGCCAGTATAATTGGCTGTGCTGAGATCATCCTAGTTAAACTGTGATTCACCCAACCAATTTAAACTTGGTGGATATTAACCAGTGAGATAAAATTCAAAGGCTGGTAAATTTTATTTGTGTTAATTGGAGATGACATCTGCCCTGCCAATTGTGGTGGCAGTGAAAACTCCTGAACAATAAAAATGAGCAGATGAATCACAATCAATGGTGGTCTGTTACAATACAATACAATATTTGGCCTATATTATGTATTGTATTGGCCTGTATTCTGAAGGAGAATTTGTTATTTAGTATTGCGTAAAACCCACAATACAATACAATACAATAAAATATACGGGTTTTCTTTCCTCAACTTTCTGATGTATTGGAGGGCTTCAATACGGCACTATAGGATACAATAACAGGTGTATTGGGCCAAAAACAGCCAAAAACACCAAAATTGACTATTTTTTTGGCCATGAACACACTGTGCTATGCCAATCCTGATCCTCCACAGTAAGCATTATATATCATAGGCTACACCACAGGCCAGCAAACCATGAAACCACAAGGGGCTCAAGACGCCAGGAATTACAGGAAGGAGGAAACAATCACACCTCAGCACAGTGCCCAGGAACCCTCAAAATTCCCCACTCAACCAATCTCTTCTGGCTATACCATTTTTTCTGGATTATCATTTATCTACATGTTTAATTTCCTCTAAGAACAAGTCACACCTCCCTGGCATACTTCCATAAGAATATTCCATTTCCCCCCTTGTTAGTTGCTACCTGTTTCATTTGTTTGGGATCACACACTTTGTCTCCTTGTCTCAGATTCCCCACCATTTCTTCAGCATCATAATAGATTCCATAACTACTACCAATCACAAGTTAGCCCCTTCATTTTTCCCCATCATTAGTGTATATAAAGCTTCTTGTTATTCCTCTTCATTTGTTCCTCATCAGATCACACAAAAGCAATCCAGATCGCTGCTCATTTACCATCATTCAAGTATCAGTACATCAACATTTGGGATACTAGTGATTATTTATCCCTCCCCCTCCTCAGAGTATCAGACTTGCCATCCCAAGTGTTGTGCATTTATCCCCTTGAGATCAGACTTGCCTTCTTATCCCCTCCACTCCTAACTTGGTAACAGACTTGCCTTCCTGTGTGTTGTGAATTTATCCATCCCCCTCTTACTCAGTGTTATCAGCCTTGTCATACCCGTGTATTGTGCATTTTATCCATCATTATTAGTTATTGACTTATCACCCACCATTTATATCAGAACGACTTACATATCTGTTGATTCCTCAAAGCCTACTGTCTTTGGGGCAAGAGTCTACACTCCAGTCTTGTTTTACTTGCTCTCCCCAGCTATCAGAGAGACAGTCATTCAAGCACCTATCCCCCTCAAGCTCTATTCTCCCTAAAGAGTAGTTCTGCAATGCATTGTTGTAGCTTCTTGCCATCTTAACAATAATAATACCAATCCGTATTATTATCACATTGGGGGCGCTTAGCAATATGCAATACACATATTTTTATCGCAAAGCTGATACTTTGTGATACATTACATATACCCATCTATGTTACAGCCCACCATTGGCACAATTGACCAAATGGGGTGGGGATTTGGTTCATATTAACCTTGGTATTGGGGACAAAGTTTTTGTTGTCTTTCAGAGATCATCAATTTTACTTTCATTTCATTTTATTATGTGGGGTTTTCATCAATCCATTTTTCTACTGATTCATCACCATACTGATAATCAAATGATTTGGTGATCTTAATTGGAGGTACTTACATCTGGATAATAGATAAATTGTATATAAATACAGAAAAGGGGTTATTCAAGTGGTGATATAATTTTTTTCTACTTGGTAACTCATTGAGGACAACCCGAGAAAATAAGTAAGACGTCAAGCGTAGTGTCATGTGAGTCAACTGAGAGTAGTAGATGAACGATTTGGTAACTACTGCTAAAATACATATATAACCTGAGCTTGGGGGCAATCATCTTGGGATATGTTTTTTTTATTTGATTATCTTGCTCCGGTTGTTATTCTGGTTCAACTTCAAAAGAGGATATTTGATCCAACAAACGATCAGTGACCTTCTCCCACGGTGGTTCCAAAGTAAGAGACCAAGCCTTAAAGTTACGTTCGGGTGAAGTGAGTTCGGCGAGTTTGGTTCTGTGTAGCAAAGGGAGAAGATGAGAACCTAGCATGATCAAGGTGAATCCCATTGTCTTCGAAAGGTCGTCGACCGTAGTACAGACATAGTCTCGCTCATCAAATGTGATTGTTTGTTCTTCTCCGGTAAGATAACTCAAGCGTCGTACAAGGGTCTTGAGAGGATTAATCATCGATTCAAACACATCGCACAACAGATCCAACGTTTCGGAATTGATCTCGGTGTCGAGCTCGAACATCGGTTTCTTTGGAATCATTGGCAAGAGTTTCCTTACTAATATCCTTGCTAATTTGACAAGCGGTATGGTTGTTCTGGCCACTTCACCCAATCGCCTCATGGTATCCTTTCTCCGGGTTTGAGCGATTCTTTGCTCAATCTGGTCAGGCTCTTGTGTTGGATGAATCGTTAGGCCGGCTGGGTTGGATGTTGAGTCAAGCGAGAGATTGGACAGCTCCGTCGAGTCCTCTAGTAATTTATCGAGTATCCCTGCGGCCAGTAGCCAGCGTCTTTGGATGATAGCCCAGTCGGATTGTCGCAACCACATTATCGTTTCCTCGATCAAATCACAGCCATGCCTGACGATCGTAGGAATATATTCCTGCATTTCAAAAACCATAGTCCAAGCCTCAAGAGGGTCTGGCAGCAAAGCTATTGCTCCGCACAATCGCATCAATGAGCCAGGAGAGGCAAGTAAGCTATTGATTATGACATTGACTAAACACTCAATTTTTGATTGCAGCTGAGAGCATCTGAATGTTTTCAAGTTTTTCAAGCGATGGTCATGTTTTTCGTGCGGCAGAGGTGATGCATAAGTAAGTATCACGGTTGAAGATACGATGCTCTTGAGAGTCTGATCGAGGTTGGATAAGATCTTCTGAGTCAAGCTAACGTCCGGGCTTGGGTTCCCCCCCTCTGAATGATGTTGTATATCGAGTGACGTTAAAAGAGACCTGATTTGTTCTTTGGCCGAAGGTAGAAGGTCATATAGCAGCTTCTCCATGATTACGCCTTTCTCGGCCATGTCTTCGATTGTTAGATTCGGATCCTTCTTGCACGAACCCCGTAGGGAACCGTATCCGTGATTCATCTGCTCGCATACCCGGACGATGGAGTCTAGCAATATCAAGAAACAATATATGTATTATGAGTCAGTTAATCAGTGAGTGAGGACTGCCATACATGCAAACTAGACTTACAAAACTCTCTCTCTTCGTCTGCCTGCCAAGCACCATCCGACATCTTATGCGCCCTCTATCAGTCTTTTCTCGTGGCCTAATTCAGTTCCTATTGCGATTACGATCGATTCTGAGATTCCTTTACTTAATAGGTCAAGGTCAAGCAGCTGGTTGGCCTGAACCCGCAAGAAAGACATAAATATTTACGTAATACATACCTAGAAGTTTCCCCCCTCCCCCCGGAAAGTGGTCAAGACACACAAGTGGGTTATAAGAGAAAGAAGCAATCGTAGATTCAGTCCCAAGACACGCTCAAGCTATGTACATCCAACAAGTGGAGCTCAAATGTACGCGACTCTACGCATCTCGGTAAACTGTGGAAACTAAATTAATGATATTTATTTAGAAATCAGCTACACACATCGATTGGCACACGACCATAGACAACATCAGTCCGCAAGGCAATACGGAGTTTGGTGGCTATCCTCTCTGGAGACATCATGATGTCCGGTCTAAGAGCAGCTGAGACAGAAACCCTGCGGTGCTCTCACCGAGAGGCTTTGCTTAGATGCCATCAGACCCCCACGCTGTGTGATCAACTTGCTGGTTACATCAATGGATCATTGATAATGATAAACATGAAAACGTATCAAAAGATAATTAGCTATTCTTATCCTTGCTCTGTACAGTAGATTGACCCATCTGGAGACAGAATGTAAGGTCACACTCTCACTTCATGACGGGATACTCAAAGCCTCACAAGAATACACCTCAACAAAGAGAGAAAAAGGTGATAATGTGAGGCGTACACTGCCAGATCAATGAGTTTTTTGTTGGATCACTTCTCCTACAGAAAACACAATAAGAACAATAAATTGATCTAAGAGAGTTGGAATTTTAAAATGGATTGGTTGCCCAGCTAGAAGGCTTGAGCAATCGTACATACCTTTGGCTAATAAGTTATAAAGAAAAATGAAAAAAATACAATCAAACGGTGATTTTTTGGTTTTGGTATCTGATTCGGAGCAACACAGGATGAGAAATAAGCGAGTGCCCAATGTAAAGCATAAAGTGTTGTGAGTTGAGATATTCTATTGATTCGGTAACTTCGACCAAATTAGAGCTGGTAGGTAGTGACATTTATCGATTCGGTAATTTTTTCGACCAAATTATGGATCATGTCTATGATTGAGTATTATTGATTTTTTGATTCTCTTGCTACAGTTGTTGTTCGGGTTCAAGCTCAAAAGATAATACTAGATCCAGCGAACGATCGACAACTTTATCCCATGATTTTTCCAAAGTAAGAGACCAAGTCTTGAAGTCGCATTCGGGCGAGGAATGTCCGTATTGGCGTAGCAGCGGAACAAGGTGAGAACCTAGAAGGGTCGAAGCCGATTTCATGTCTATTTTGAGGTCGTTAACTGAAGCTTGAAATTGATCTCGACGAGCAATAGTCATAGTCTTCCCAAACCGTTTGAGAAATCGTAAGCGGCCCCAAAGGACCTGAAAAGACCAAGCAATCCGGTCAAACACATTACGAAACTGCCGCAGAGTGTACGAATCGATGTCGGTGTCCACCGCGAATGTTGGTGTCTTTGGAATCATTTCCAAGAGTCTCTTCATCCATATTCTTGATACTTTGACGAGCACAATGAGCGTTTTAGCCATCTCAACCGCCCGCTCCCTTGTAGCATTTTTCCGGGCTTCAGCACCTGTACGCTCGACCAGGTCCGGATCGTCCGTGGTAATCGCAAGGTGGGATAGGTCCGATGTCAAATCAAGCGGGCGGTTGGCTATATTCGCTAAGCCTTCTAGATGTTGACTGAGTGTATTTACTGCCGAAAGCCAGTCTTCTTGAACAATAGCCCAGTCGGATTTTCGAGACCATGCAATCGCTTTGTCGATCGACTGAATCCCATCATCTGTGAACATTCGAATATCTCGCTTGGATTTCGATGCCTCTTTCCAAGTCTCCTCGGGATTTAATTCCACAATTCCCATTATACATCTTTGCATGAATGTTCCCCAGCACTCGAGCAAGCCCTCGATTGTGACTTCCATTACCGACCCGATTTTCCATCGCATCTCAGAGCATCTAAAACTTTTTAATTTTTTCAACTGATGGTCATGTTTCTCGTTGGGTATAGGTGATCCGTGATCGAGGGCTATGGCTGAAGACACGGTACTCTGAAGAGTCTGATCGAGCTTGGACAAGATTTCTAGAGTCAACTCAACGTTCGGGGTTGGATGCTCGCCCTGCGCATCGTCGTGTACGTCGAATGAGGTCAAAAGAGACGTGATGTGCTCTTTGATCGAAGGTAGAAGGTCCGACACCAGCTTCTCCAAGATTTCGCTTTTCTCGGCCATGTCTTCAATTGTCAGCTTGGGGTTCGTTTCCGCCGATGCCAGGGCGGGAAGCGGCGGGAAGTGGTACTTATTAGACATGCCTTCCATCACCTCGATAACGCCACCTGTTTGGAGGACTCAACCAAGCCTTTCATGAGTTTGCTGCTCGATGTCTTGGTTTGAGTAGTCCCTTAACTGAACGTTAGACTAACCCATATCTTGAGTCCTTCGGACTACCCTTGCGGCTCTCTCCCAAGAAGGATGCATCATCCTATAGCCTGCGTTCAGTTGCTGTCTTCGTTCCCGGCGTTCTGACTTCTTGCAGTACCACCCCGGGCAAACCTGAGTCATGAGAGCCGTACAGGTCGCACGGTCCTACAGGGCACATTAAAAATTCCCGCGCCCTGGGTCATGTCACAGCCGCATGACATGCTTTCATGCATCACAACCGCGCAACTCATGTAGCAGCCTATTACCAAGTGCATACCCTTAGTCCATATGTCAAAAAGGCCCAAAACTAAGGTTGCAATCCAAACACCGACAACCCGGCAATACCCAACCGGGTACCGGGTCGAGTCAAGTGTTGGGTATACTCGAGAGATGTCGGTGCCCGGTCAGATACTAGTACAAAAGCTACCATAATCAATCCTTGATCCTTATGAGATACATTTCTCATATTGATGACACCTAGAACAACACGAGGAGCAGGGAAATTGATGTGATGAAGAGAAGAAGAAAAAGAGAAAAGAACAAGAAGGAAAAACTAACAGAACCAGAAAAAAAGGGGAGCAGATGCAAGAGAAAAACAAGAGAAAAAATCAAGGCACAATTCTCTACCACCGGGAACAATGCTTGCCTGGCAAACGTTGTATGGGGTCCCATTGACAACAATTGGCTGGAAGTATTGCCAGACCCAGCTGCCTTTGGTTGCTGTATCAAAATTCTCATCTGGAGTCGGTGTTTCAGGTGTGATTGGGGTCAAGAGTTTGAAGTCCGCATTGGGATTGGTGTTGATGCTGGTTACAAGCTCGTCAGTGGCCCGCTTTGATCCCATCTTGGCAGGGGAGACTCTAGATTCAACAATGCTAGACCCTGCGTTGGGACTTGGGAGTCTCAGTTGGTACTTGGACTTAGTACTAGACTACGTGCTGAAAATAACCGACGTGGCCAGGTTCGAGTTCAAGTATTGCCGGTTCAGATGCCGGGTCAGCAGATACTCCAACCGGAGGCCCGGATTGCAACCTTACCCAAAACCCTGTGGCATTGGGTCAAAATGCCAGTTGCAATCTAATTACATAACACAATAACATATATGTATATAAAATTGGTTAGCGGTGGTCCAAGCCGGGTCCCTCGGCCGGAGTACTGTGATGATACAGGATATACAACTCCGATTATCATCAAATGAGTCTTGCCCTGAAGCTGCCCATGCCATGCGGCCCATCCGTCATGTGTGATTTCACCAAACCAACAGTGTCATATGACCACCAAATTTATCCACAACTCACTCGCCGTGTTGACTTATATAATACTTCTCATTTACCTCAAGGCTCATAATTGTCTCTTGCATCACCCACCCACCACCCTCCTCACACTCTCACACAAACTACAAAACCAAACCACCTCCAAAAACAACTAGCATCAACCAAGTCTTTTTTTGACCAACAAACTCTTTCTTCAATTGATCTCATCTTGCTTTTCTTGTAAGTCTATGGTTTCATTGATCTTCTAGTACTACCCTAAATCTGATCTGACTCCATTCGTCAACTCCACACAAACATCCTCAGCAACAACCAATGTCTCTTCAAATGTGTACATGCAATTCCTGTCAAGTCAAATTCAACGGGAAAGGGACCTTTGTCACCCAACAAAATATCACCAGTCATCTTCACAAGCAGCAGAAATCAACAGAAGTTCCGTCAACCAGCAAATTGACTCAGTGATTCAAGGCAACACAAAATACTATAGTGGATCCACAAGCTAAGGAAACTAGTGAGTACTATTTTTGGACTGTTATGGAACCATATAGATGTTAACAAATACATTTGCTATACTATCTCATGAACAGGTCAATCAACTCATCAAAATGAGTGGCTACTCCTCTTGCTTGTCTTGGTGGCTCATTTACACATTGTATCTGGACTATCTCAAGCCAATTCAAACACCACACTAGTTACCTTGAAGTCAATCCTCCACAGTTTTGATGACAACAGAAATACAATAACCCTTGCAACGTTCCCAATCAATGTTCAAACCACAATAGACTGGTTGAAAGTTGAACCCTCTATACACCATACTCTATGCTGCCCTGGCTGCTTCAAAATGTTCAGTCCAACAAAAAACTTAAAACTTTGCAATCATCAAGAAACTCCTTGCAGCCGTGGATGTAACACAGAACTGTTCAATCATCAGAAGAAGCCTATTCAACAGTATTCAACACAGAGATTTCAGGAGTGGATCATCAAGTTCATCCAACGTGAAGGCACTGAAGAACTATTACGACATTCAATCAACTCGTTCAACTCTTCCAACAATCCCAGCTTCCGTTCTTGTATCTGGGATGGGTCCATTTTAAGGATTCAGATGGACAACCATTTCACCACCAATTAGGGAATCTCTAGTTTGGAATTTACATTGATTGGTTTAATCCCCAAGGAAACAAAATATCAGGAAAGCACAAAAGTATTGGGGTTATCATTCTATTCTGTCTCTCTATTCCTGTCAGTCATTGATATAAGCTCCAGAACATTTTCTTTGCTGGAATAACCCCTGGACCCTCTGAACCAAGTGTACTACAAATGAATAATGTGTTATTTACCCTAGTTGATGAACTCAAAATACTGTGGCTCCCTGGAATTACTGTACTAAATCAAACCTGCCCCGATGGACTCCTTGTGAAAGTGGCTCTCATTGCTGCTGTGTGCAACCTACCAGCTATCCGCAAATTGATTGGTTACGCATTGCACAGCGCAGAAATGTTTTGTTCTTTCTGCTATCTTCCTCAGTCACCAAATCAAGATCTGAACTACGCAACATGGCCATTGAGAAAAATTGAAGGCCATAAAGCTGAATCAGAGGCCTGGAAATCTGCTACAACACATGCACAACAGGAAGATACGTTCAAGACATACAGAGTTCAATGGTCTGTCTTAAATGAGCTCACTTACTGGCACTTCAAACATTTGCAATTCACCCCTGAAGGAAAAGGTGTACTTGGATGGTGGAAAATGTGTGGCTAGTTTTGAAATTTTTTGCCAGTAGTAAAATTGAGCTAAAACTGAGCAAAACTGAGCATTCTCAGCACCACCCCCTAAACTTACCAGAATGTATAAAATTGTGTTTTAAACAGCTTTGTAAAATTTATTTTTTTTGGCTGAGCATACTCAGCATTACTTAATTTTACTACTGGCAAATTTTCTCAAAATTGGTCACCTATTTTCCCCCATCCAAGTTCACATTCTACTTTAGGGAATAATTGCAAAAGTTTGAAGTGTGGGATCCAACAACCTTTACTGTGGTTGAACACATGCATCTCTTGTCAGGAATGCTTCCTTGGCACGCCATGAAAGTTTGGTGCCTGAAGGAAATCACGGTAGAGCTAAAGGACAAGAAGCCCATAGAATACGACCAGCCCACAACTGAGGATTACTTCAACAAAGAGAAGATGAACAATATTCTCCTCCCAAAAACGTTTCTGGAATCAACTTGCATTCTTTGCAAGATTCTCTCATGGAAATTGAAGACAACATGAAAGACAATGCCAACTTGACTGCAGACCTGTCCTTTTTTTTTGACCAAGGACCTCTCCACAATCCGCTGAGGGACTCCTGTCCGTGCTAAGCGGCGGCAGTCGTGTGAGGGGATGGGTGCTTTTTTAGGCTGCCCTTGGGGTTGAGCGGTCCGTAAGGATGAGCACGGAAAAGAAATCAAGGATAGCGTGTAGTTAGTGGTGGTTTTGAGGTGTTCACCGGGGGTTGGATCCTCAGCGGCGGTTGTATTATTTGATAGGCGAGGGAAGAGATCTCTAGGGAAAATGGGAGAAGGCAACTAGACCTCTCAATGGAAGATGCTCGGCGAGTTGAGCTCGAAGGTTGAAACTTTCTCGAAATCTTGTAATCCGTTCTCTGATGATGGACCGTATTCTGGGGATCAGAATGTTAAGTTGGTAAAATGATCTCTGTGTATAAATTGCTAATTGGGATGTCTGTTGAGCAAGGCTACCAGACAGGATATAGATATGTATGTGTGTGATGATAACAAAATGATAATATGATAACGATGAATGGGGTGATAATAGAATGAAGAATAAAACAGAATCATTGCTGGTGGTTTAGGCATCTCTATTTATACTAATGCCCGCCATACGTGTGTATTGACGAGGCCCCTGGTACTTCCTCTTCTGTTGAAGCACCAGAGAAAGCTTGCTTTCTCGGTGCGCTGAACCTTTCTGAGCTGATACTTTCCAAGCGTAATCCTACGCCTCTTTCTCCCAGCTGACTCAGCAACTCGCGCTTTTCTCTTGCGTGCGTTGAATGCTTGGATAGCTCTTACCTTCTTTGCTAATTGTACTGCTTTAATATCAATTAGCTCTGCTCGGTCTTTGCTGGAGACTCGATTGCTTTTGGCTAATGCTTTTCTAGCCATTTGCTTTCTTCTATTGCTGATGGCCATTCGGGCATGCTCAGCATGTTCTTTGTCCTGCAGTTCGGGTAATCGCGGATCATCGAGTTCAAGTTCGGTCGCTCGGATCTTTTGTGTTTTCTGTGACACTTTATTTGTGACATCCGATGATCGTGTTGAGATCATACACAGGTTGGCTGACGCCTGTTGCTCAACACAGAATGCCATGCCTCCCCCTTCATCCAAGTTCCGGCAAACCTGGACTCCGGGAGGCGACCTGTCACATGTATTTCATAATATCCTCCGCGCGCTACACGCGCGCACACACACAACAGACAAGATAAGCAGGAAAAGAAAACACAACATAAAGAAATAAGAAACAAAAACACCGTTGTGGTGAGACCAATTTCACCCTCAGTACAAAATAAACATCACAAATGAAGGATATACAGGTTGTTACAGCATAATTAGTCTCTACACTACCAGTATCATAGTATTCATCCTTTCATAGCACTCTAGAAATATTCCTCCCTCCCTTTTCCAGGTTATATTTCATTCCATTAAGCTTGTTACAATTACCCACACCCCCAATCATTAGTACCTTATAGCCCCTCTTCATAATCCTTCACCATTTCACATAACACACTCAACACCACCTCTCAGTGCTCCC
>LUKR01000707.1:0-17594 GCA_019395275.1 Puccinia brachypodii
AAAAAAAAAAAAAAAAAAAAAAAATGTGTGGCAAAAACTTCTGTCTATAAGACACTGTACACACTCAGTACATAAAAAGAGAAATTGGTCAAGAGTTTGGCTAGGAATCTAGCCAAATTATATGGTGGAGTACTGACCCACTAAGATGGGTGTCAGATGTGTGTGGGTTATTAACAGTCTGTCTTGAATGAAAAGCACGTAGACAAGGTGTGATACAATCCTCAATGCACTGGTGTGCTATATTCCCCAATGTGCCAGTCATGCTATCTTTGTAGCGATTGCATATGAGAACTAATTGTTATCTTGTTGGTATTAGGGCAAAAAATTATGACAAAACTTGCCTGGCTGTTCGTCTTTGCTGTTGACTCTCCCTGCTTAACGAGCTACTGAACTCGCTCAAATCTTATGACTCAGAAAACCAACTAGGCAAGGTTTCTGTGTTACTGAATTTCCTTTTGTTAGGATCAAAGTCATTGTCCTTGACCAGATAAGCACCACTTCTTGTTTGTTCCGGAGCCGATGAACAACTTGTAAGGGATGATTTTTGTTAAACAAGACCCGATTGATTATAGGGGTATTCTCCATGATTTGCCCTTTTTGCGAGAAGAATTTCAGTCTGATCATTTCCTGAGAGCAGCTGATGATGATTTTTAAAGAACAATCTTTGGCCAAGAGATGATTGGTATACATCATAGGGTCTGTCAAGCCTTCTGTAGATTCAGATGTGGAAAGATTCACTGACCGAATATACATATAACAGGAGAGAGTTGCAGGTGTCCAAGATGTGAATGTTAAGCTTTGACAAACTTGACTCTTCCATCGATAAATAACACTTCCAAAATAGATATATATATCAGGGATTTAGCACATCTTAGTAGACAAACTTTTTTTTTGGAAAAATTTACACTGTGTGAAACATTTGATTCTCATCAATCTGGTGGGGTTTTTTTTATGGAGAAACACCTTGACATCACTCGGCCAATGACAAAATCTACACGACTAGTTCTAGTCCATAAACCTCTACTCTTTCCATTTATATATCGCACAATCCGACAGAAGAAATGATGAGTATTGGCCTGTCGGTATGTAGGGTTATTTGGGCCTGCCGATTATAAGGAAGAGCGCACATCCCATATTCTTCTAACAACGACGACGACGAGAAGAAGTATTGGAGATTACCTGCGGACTCGGTGAGCCGCGGGTACAGCTTGTGTGTTCTTCTTTTGGGCGAACATAGTTACTTTCGAGCGCAGGCAGAAAGGATAAATTACGAGATGTTCTCGGCGATAAGGGGCTGAAGAGTGTTGAAGTAATTATCGAGTAATTCTGCCGATTCGACTCTGTCCTCTGACAGTCCTCCCAGCGGTAGTAGCAGTCCCACGACCTCTCGTGGTTGCAGGGCCTCCACCCCGGGTAGATCGAGATAACTGGGTCTGTTTCCGGACGGCTTCGGCCGCCGCTTCTGCCTCTAGTTGTTGTTGTTTTCGCTCTCGAAGTAGCTCTTCCTCTCGTTCTCGTGCTCGTTCTTCGGCTTGTCTAATCTTCTCCGCTTGTCGAACTTCTGCCCTCCTTTTCATATCCTTCGTCGATCGTGCCATCATATTCATGCAGTTAATAAAATAAACAGCAATAATACATCGTATGGACAGTATAAAAACAAAAGGGGGACATACAGCAGTTAACCCCTCCCAGTTCGGGTTCGATAGTAGGTCTTTCGTGTGTTCAGTCTGAGTCAAGATCTTAGAGTATAGATCCAATAATTCGTGAGAAGTTTGAGTGGCAGATTGAACATTCTGAAAATAAAATAAAATAACGATAGAAATTTTAATTAGGACTCAATTACAAAAAATATGAGTTGAAAAAATTTTACCAACCCCAAGTTTTTCTTTAATTTTATCCATTTCGTCTGCAGAGTTTTCTAATAATTGATTAATATCTCTCAACCAATCTCTTTCATTTTCCAGCTCTCGATTACGTTCAGTTTCGCGTTGGATCCAAAGATCTTTGTTGGCAGGTTTACGAGGCCTTGGCTCTTCCAATTGAGGGGAAGAAGGGAGTTCTGTGTTATTGAATGGATTCTCTGAAGATGAAGGAATAGGTCTGGGTTCGTTCGAGGAAGATGGCTTAGCGGGCAGGACTAGGGTGGACTCGTTTCCGTCGAAGCTATCGTCCTCCATGTTCATCGAGATCGAGTCGTTGAGGATATCCGCATCCTCGCTCCATTTCCCTGGCTGTTGATGATGGTTGGCCATGTTAGTGTTTGTTCTGAGAAATAATATATCCGGAGAAGAGAGAGAAAGAAAAAGAAAGAAGACATGCCCCTGCTGGAAGAACCCCTCCACTCGCTCCACGTCGGCTCAGCAGGACTAGCAGCACTCCCCAACTTCCCACTCCACTATTCCCAGCGACTACAACGAGGTGGGTGAGCTCCTGCTGTGGTTTTTCTAGGACAGCTAGACTGAATCCATCGTTCTTCTTGCAGCCGGATTCACAACCGCATCCGAGATCATCCTTATCAGCCCAGACAGTCTCAAGAGTCAGACCGGCTTGAGCTTGCCAGAAGTACAGGATGTCTATCGGAGACTAGCCGAGATATGTTCGCCTTCAGTCACCACGATCTCTTCTTCTATAAAAGAAGAAGAAGAAGACGAAGCTGGGTTCATCACTCTTGGATCGACCGACTTGGATCGACTGTTCGCGGGTAGTAAGAATACTCAGTCGGGCATTCCCACTGGCCTTCTCACTGAAATCGTCGGCGAATCAGCCTGTGGAAAAACCTGCCTCTCTCTCCAGCTATCCTTAAACGTACAACTCCCGCTCTCCTTAGGTGGTCTTGATGGGGGTTGCATCTATATCTGTACCGAAAGCGCTTTTCCTACTTCACGATTACACGACATCGCTACCGGCTTATACGACCGATTGAAATCCCCCGATCATCCTCGATTGACCGTCGAAAGTTTAATGGAAAACGTACATCTAACCCGGGCTCATGATCCAGAAGCTTTACTCCATACGATTCATTATTCTTTACCAGCGTTCTTAAACATTCAGAATTCTAAAACGATGAATGATGATGATGATGATAAGCGACCCATCAAGCTGATAATACTAGATTCGATCGGGGCTATTTTTCGAGCAGATCTCGACCCATCTACAACCACCAGTACCACTAACGGGAAGATGGAGGCTCAGAATAATAGTAATACGAATAAGTTTAGGATGACCGAAAGGGCGGCAGCGATGAACCAAGTAGCAGATGGATTGAAGATGCTTGCACACCGATACAGATTAGCAGTCGTTGTCGTTAACCAAGTCTCAGATGTCATCCTCCATCCCTCCTCAACAACCACATCATCAGAGCTACTACCCCCCCCTCAAACTCACCGTACCGGTCGACCTCCGATCCAGCCCACTTCCTCATTACCGTCAAACTCAACTGGTAGTAATCGATCACTAACGCCAGCTATCGAGAACGGAGGGTACCCCACCAACTCCTCATCATCCCATTCTTCTTCACTCTCTCATCCCCGATCATCATCCACACCCACTTCGCAAGAGACCGGCGATCCTCCTATCCTCCCTTTACTCTATCACGATCAATCAGTCCATTTCAATGGACAAAAAGTTACAATGAATAGGAAAGAAGCCGCGCTTGGTATCCATTGGACCAATGCTATCAATATCCGAATCATGCTCAATAAACTCCCACTTCCTTCTGCTTCTGCTTCTTCTTCCTCTTCTCCTTTGATTATCCCATTCGATAAACCTTCTTCTCTTTCGAATCATGTTGTTAAGTATTCTGATTTAAGTATCAAAGAAGCAGTGATCGTCTTTTCTCCGTTTGGTAAAACTAATACTGTTGTTGCTGATAGTGTACATCATCATTCGCGTGTCCGGCCCGTTGAATTCGTTATTCATTCCACTGGAATCGTTTCTGTCAATCAATTCAGATGCTAGTTAGTCCTCAGCCCCCCGGGGGCAGACTGTCCCCGACTCGTGCCCCGTCCCGCCCGGGGAGACTCCCTAAGATTTCATCTGAGCCTGGCAGTGGCACTCGCCATTATTTTTTTTCTTCTCTCGACTTTCTACTTCCTACGTTCCCTGGCTCGATGGACAGCTCACTCGTGTCGAACATGACCTTCGTCAGCGCTGCCAGTGGGATCGACGAGAACATGCCGCCGCCATCAACGAGCAAGACCAAGGAGTTCAGATCACACCAGACTTCGGTCTTGGCCGGCTTAGGCTTATCGCGACTCGGCAACCAGAACAAATCTCCCGTTCAACTTCTACGGCCGACTACTCCCGCCATTTCTTCGCCAGAGAGGTTCAAAAGCCTGGCGCTCAAGTCTGACGAAAGGCTCATCGGTGGCTATGACCCAAGGAAAGAACCACTCAAGGTTTTTCTTTTCTTTATAAATCAATCCATACCTCTAAAGTCATGGCCCCAGACTGACGACAAGTGACTTACTCCTACTCGATTGGCATGTTGATCTGACAGGCATACTTGCGAATCAGGCCACCCAACGCAGCTTCAACCCGGACAGCTCCACACATCACAATACTGAATGATACAGAGGTTTTGTTAGCCCCACCTGCCCAATCATCAACAACCACCGGTTTCGCGGCCCAACAGGAAGGAGTGAATGCTAAGTACAAGTTTACACGAGTGTATGGACCCGAAGCAACTCAACAAGAGTTTTTCCAAGGAACTGGGTTACCTCTGGTTGCTGATTTATTGAAAGGTAAGAGTAGTCTATGCTTTGCATATGGTGTCACTGCTTCCGGGAAAACGTACACCGTTCAGGGCGGCTTGGATAAAGCCAGAGATGGCGAATCGATGGATCCAGGCTTATTGCCTCGAACGATGGACGTGTTATTCAATTCGATTGGATCGAACCTCACCGAACTACCGATCAGACCTGCCAGACTGACCGGGATCGAGATCGCACCCCTTGTCCCGGAGACCAAACGGGCTAGCTTCTTTGACCCTTCCTCCCCACGGGCATCACCCACGATATTGAGAGATCAAACGGTCTTACCTATTGATCCGAGCGCCGAATATGGAATTTGGATTTCTTACGCTGAAGTTTACAACGAAAAAGTTTACGATTTACTTGATACAATGCTCGAATCCTCTTCCAGCTCCGGGGCCACCTTCCAATCTTTTACCGCTAACCTGGCCGACCAAGTCAAGAACGCAGCTCATCTATTACATACTAAAGCATCCAATACAGGCGGGGTCATCAAACGAAAACCGCTTACGCTCAAACATGATAAAACTAGCGGTAACAAATACGTTCATGGTCTCACAGAGATTAGGGTCAAGACGGCCGAGGAAGCCAAAGTTCTGCTACGTCATGGACAGGTTCATCGGACGGTATTTTCGACTTATGCTAACAGAACAAGCTCGCGCAGTCATGGAATTTTTACCATCAAAGTCATCAAGTTACCGAAAAACGTACAACTATCCGAAAGCTTGCTAGCAGCAGCCACGGTCTCTAGACTATCAATTGTTGATTTAGCGGGATCAGAACGAACTCGAAATACTCAAACGACCGGACAACGATTGAAAGAGGCTGGGAATATCAATAAATCACTGATGGTCTTGGGACAATGCATGGAAACGTTAAGGAAGAACCAAGAACAGAAAGAGAAGAATCGGAAGATGACGATCGTCCCATTCCGGCATTCTAAACTGACTGAACTTTTCCAAAGCTTCTTCACTGGAGAAGGCAAGACTCTCATGATCGTCAATGTGAACCCTTGCGATACTGGCTTCGACGAGAATTCTCACGTCATGAAGTTCTCGGCTGTCGCCAGTGAAGTCGTTACCGTTCGTGAAGAGCATCATCGAAATCCCTTCGCTCTTCTTCAAGACCAAGTTAAGACTCCAGTAGCACCCCCAGTGGCAGATGAAACTAGTTTTATATTGGGTGAGTTCTATAGTTGTCAAATCATCTTTTCTCTCATATTCTTTACTGAGTTTTATTAATCTCTTCCCTCTTTTCTTGTTTCTCTTTTTCCGTCAATGATCGAAGAGGATGATGATGACGAGGACGAGGAAATTGAAAACGAAGATGGTGATGAAGATTTGTCAGATAGTCATGATGCGTTTGTAGATCATCTATTAGATCAAGTATCTTCGCTACGTGTAAAAGTCAGTACATTGAAAACAAAAACTGTTCACATTTTCCCTTTCCTGCATTTATTACCTATAAAATTCACCTTGAATATTTTTGCTGATATCCCATTCGGTTAAAAAAAAAAACTATTTGTATTTTCAAAACTCAGTTGGTCGAAGCAGAAATTCGTTCGGCTATGATCGAAGCTGAAGTCAGAGAACAAGTTATGCAAGAATACAATCAAAGGATGTTAGATATGGAAGCCTTGTTTAATCAAAACATGGCCAATGAGGTCAGTTCACTCTTCTCCTAGATCATTGATCCATTCCGATAACTAAATTCAATATGCGAATCGAATGGTTGGTGATAATAGGCTAAAGAGGCAGAACTTAAAGCGGACAGGAAGATTGATATCTTCAATCGAGCAACTCAACATTTAAGCCAATCAAGCCTGGACTCGAATGGAGAAGGCTCGGAAGGCCAGAAAAATGACACCGATAAAAATGTAAGTATTCTTTTTTTTTTTTAACGGCACGTCACTTCGATGGTCGATTAATCAAGTGTCTTTTTCTTTTCCCTTGACTACTAACCAGGTGATTAAGTATCCAAAAAACCGATCGAAAAAGTCTACCAAGAAGCAACCAACAGCGAAAGCCTTGGCTGATAGTCAGAAAGAGGCGGATGATGATGATCCTACTTCCCAGTTCCATCAATCATCATCTTCCGATCATCGTCCCAAAACCCCTGGCAAACCTGCTCGGTATGTTCATTTCCCACTTTGTTTTTTTGTAGAAAGAATACCTGTTGGCAAAAAAACTACTTTCTTCACCCGGGTTTTTTTGTAATTGATTGTCTGATTATTCAAAAACAAAAACAAAAAATTATGTAGTGAACTTCGCCCACGCACTCAAAAATCTTGAAGATCCGTCTCCGCAGATGATTATTGGTGAACACTTGCATTTTTCCATTCTCCATCACCGTTTCCTTGATTATGTACTTTACGGAGATAAGAAAAAAAAACGACTATACCGTATGTCAGCCCTCTGCCAGTCCAGACGACGCAGAGGAGCGACATAGACCCGTAGACGCTTCTCCACTGTCTCAACAATTGAAGCCAAGAGCCCAGAAAGAGATGATGAAAAGCCAAACAGCGAGAAACCATAGTGATGGCTTGAGCGAGTAACCACCAATGTCATAAATGTCGGTTCAAACGCAAGTCACTGTGCGTGTTCGAATCCGGCAAGTCATTGTACACCTTAACACCGGCCGCGACTATCTCGATTGAGTAGAAGGAAGGGGAGGCTCTGATCCCTCCAAGCACTGGGCTATCTCAACGAACGGATGAGAATTTCCCTCAGAATTAGACACCAAGTTTGAGGAAAATAATGGATAGGATAGAAAATAGTTCGGCTATCTTCATGTGCTTATCACCAAATCTCTGTGTTGATTTATTTTTTCTTCTTCTGTAATTATAATTGAGACCATACTACCATCTCTTCTGAGTTACTGACAACCCTTCCTTTACCTTACTTGTTTGTAGTGAGATACCCTAGTCTTAACAACTGATCCAACAAGAAGACTTTATGCTTCCACATTTTCCCAGTATCATTCCCAGTTCTTTTAGCTACCAAACCCCTCTGATTAGATAGATGAGTGGCTAGACCAGTATAGACAAATGGCCAAAGTGGGGTGCGCTGCACCACAAGGATTTCGAAATTTTGGTGTACCCAAACTTCTGTGCAACTTTGAATGTTGTTTGTTACCATGGAACAAAAAGTTTGAATTTTTTGTGAGCACATCTTGGCCATATTCTTGTAATTTATATCCACTCATGCTTATTTCTACCTCATCCCCATCATACTTTTTTTCATACATTTTTCTTTGTGTAAAAGTTCAAAAATTGGACTCCCTTCAGCTGTAATATAACCTGTGCGGGCTGATGGACCAGGTAATTAGAGTGTCCCCACCTATCAATGGCTCTGTGTCAATCACCAAATACCCCTCTATATCCTTCTTCCCAAAAATCCCACATAAATATAGAGTAGAGAGAAAGATGGGGAAAGAATCAGCCTTGCTCCGTTGGCATAGGCTCTGTGTCAACTTGAGGAGTGAAGAGTGAAAATCAAGACTCAAACTCAACTTCTCATCTGCAAGCTTTGTCTCATTAGTTCTAAGCCTTGCATGCACTTTCATTGCTTGTGGGCTTGGATAAGCTAGAATAAGTGTGGGATCCTTCTAGAAGAAGTGTGGGATCCTTTGTCTGGGCAATTGGCAGAGGTTTGATCTGTCTGGTGCTGAATTTTAGATATTTTAGGTGGATAATTAAAGGCAAGCTTGGCCAGAGCAGGGAATTTATTTAAGATAGTGCTGAACCCTATATCATGTTTTGATTTTCTCTTCACTTGTTACTCAGTTTATTTGTTTCTCTTGTAGCTGAGTGAGTGTTAGGTGAGGAAAGCATCATTTTGACAGTACAACAAAAAAAAAAAAAAAGCTCAGATCAATTAATCCTTCTGTAAATTGGCTACACTAGCTACATATTTAAATATGTTACAGCAATTCCAAAGCTTGCCAGCCTGCTTGGGACTTGCTGTAAGGAGTCTCATTTAGACTCCCTGCTTGACCGTTGAGATAGAGGCTCTAGAGCAAGATCTTATATCTTGGAGAGAAATTCTAGAACCTATGTATGATGTTCAATGAGCTAGCTCAGTAGATATTAGTAGCCAGTTCTCTCTATATAGAATAGTCTAAGTAATACTTTTAGGAAAAAGGAAAGGAAGGGGAAGAAAGAAAGATGAGAAATGGAAAAGGGGAAGTGCTTACCTAGCTCAGTAGATGATAGTAGTCAGTTCTCTACTGAGCTAGAAGGGGGAGGGGGAGCATGTCCCTATGATGAACCAGCGAGATGCAGTGAGCACGGGATGTATGGTGGGAAGCGGAGACAAGCGAACTGAAGAGAAAAGGGAATCACCTATGATGAACCAGCAAGATGCAGTGAGCACGGGATGTATGGTGGGAAGCGGAGACAAGCAAACTGAAGAGAAAAGGGAATCACCTATTGAGGTGATGGACAAAAAGAAAGCGACAGAATGGGTGAGATGCATTGCAAGCAAAACGAAGAGAAGCAACAAAAGAAAAGAAGACAAAGAGAGGAAAGGAAATCAGACCTATGATGAACCAGCGAGATGCAGTGAGCACGGGATGTATGGTGGGAAGCGGAGACAAGCAAACTGAAGAGAAAAGGGAATCACCTATTGAGGTGATGGACAAAAAGAAAGCAACAGAATGGGTGAGGAAGAAAGAAGAAGGAGGTACAGGCTTTATAGGAATCTATCTACAACATGGCAAACCTAAATGATAGATGAGAAACAAGATTCCGCAGTAACTCCTCATCTCCTAACCTAACCCAGGATGGTTTCCTGGTTGCGTATTGTCACAGTCCCTCCCTATGTAGTGTTGAGAATTGAAAGAGAGCTTATATGATTCGTCCTCTTCTTCTTCTTTGGGCTCATCCTGTTCGCTAAATTATAGTTCATCTTGCTCCTCTTGCTTGGGCTCATTGCGTTCACTAGATTCAGAATGGCCATCTTCAGAGATGACCTGTGCTGACGGGGTTAATTAAGAGATGCAGAAAACATCATAAGGACATAGACTCGCGGTGAAAAGTGCTGCATAATTGGGTTGAAGGGGGTATGTCAGGTTGAATACTTACGTCGAGCCTGCACAGAGGTTGATGATAGTACTGGTGTTACCCAGGATAGGCTGGTAGAGTCACTAGCACTCATATCTAAAGAGTCTTGCGGGTAGTGCTCTGGAACAGAGTATCACACAATATCAGACCCAATGAAATAAACACAAACTAAGTGAAGCCCTAAAGTATTTGGACAAGCAAAGGGCAACAGAGAACTGACAAGAAATGTGGCTATGTGACGAGGCAGGCAGCAGATGGGTGACTCAGGAAAACTGACAGAAAGTGTGGATTGTATTGGTTTGGGCGACACTGAGGGATCAGTGACCTGACCTTATATATACTCGCCAGTTGACTTGATCCTTGATCTCCAGCGCTGGCGCAACTTGATTCTCCAGACCTTTGCGTTTGTATGCAACGTGAGGTCAAGGTCTGGTGAATATTCCGCACACAAATCTCTTTGCTCACCCCTTCCCTTTCTTTCAATTCTTGATGAGTACAATGATGTATTGTAGATTGCCGGCGATCTACAAAACAATGTAGTGAGTGGAACGCCGGCCAGCTCCAAAAATAGTGTACCTGGTTGATCGACTAGACAACATTGCTTGGGCCGGCGATCTACAAGACAATCTTGTAGTGAGTGGATCGCCGGCCAGCTCCAAAGGATAGTGCAGTGGATTGAACCTTTTGCTTGGGTGAGAATCCGGCTACAGCAACACGCCAGCTTACCTTGCCGCTCACCAAATTAAACCCAATTGTTAAACTCCTGACTACCTCTCTGCCTTGTGCTAGCAGCCTTTTCCCCGGCGGGAAATATTATTTTGTGAAAACCTGCCCAATCAGCACCTTCCATTTGTCGTATGTAGTTTGTTTGGGGGAGAATCCAGCTACTTACGCTAGTTAGATCCCAAACATCACTACTTTGCCAAAATTGTTAGCTGGCCGATTAGGTCTCCGTTGGCCCCCATTCATCTGCAGCTTGAGAAGGGCTTAACCAATGCAGAGACCCGCGTACCTTAGGGTGAGACTAGCCAAGTCAGACTGCAGTTTGGAAAGCCGATGTAGTGAGATGTTGGCAAAAAAATCTTGCCAGCCAATCAAGACTTTTCGCACCAACCAATCACATTTTTGCCGTAGTTCGGTCCAGACAGAGGCCTTTCAAATCCGTGGGTGGGTTACATGCAAGGCTGAAAACTCAGCCTCCCGGGCCTGGGAGGTTGCAAGAAAGGACCAGCCAAGAAAGCACCGGCAAAAGGCCAGGAGAAAGGGTTTGCTTTTGACCACTTGTGTCCAATACTTAGCCTCCAGAAGAAATCAACTGCCTACCAGTCAAAATCCAACTTTTGTGAGGTATCCGTTGAAGATCTACAACATACTCTTACAGAGGTGGGCTGCCCACACGTTGCTTCTAAGTCAAAGGAGCAGTTGGTTCAACTTTGTGTTGTCTATGCCAAACCCAGTGAGTTTCTTTTTCTGAACTGTCCCCCTAGTGTTAGCTGATTGTGTTTATCTGTTCATGAATGCAGTAAAAGATTTGCAAAACAAAACATCTGGAGACTTGGCAAATACAGATCGGGGCCCCAAGGTCAATGTAGAGGTGTTGATTTCTACCCCTATACACAGGGTGGGGCAGCAAACCAACCCAGTACTAGTGCCTTCAGAGTCCGCATTGACAAGTCTCAGCTCCAGTCCACAGTCCGGAAAACAAACAGACCAACCACACACTCAAAACCCTACCGGCTGTTTAGGCACCACAACTTTGATTTCACCAAACACCAACCAAACTCAAGAAGACTCACTCCAACGCTCTGGAAGTTCCTGTTCTACTGTGAGAGGGGCTCGTGCGAGTGGGCGGTGAGCTGGAATATGGATTAAAATTGGCCACGGTTTGAACTCGAGCGCAAAATGTCTTAACAAGTATTTGTCTTTACATTCAACAGCCAATTACAACAAGGTCAGACAGCCAATTTCTCCGGTTTGCCTGACCGTATAACGAGTGCTTCCAATCCAGCCAAGGATCCAGATGAGGGGGTGGTACACATGTGAGTTGTTCTTGATTTGCTTGCAGGATATCTATATTGCTGTCAGAATGCGCATTGAAATGTTTTCCTTCCCAGGGATTCCATTCCTCCCATTGACAAGGGCGACATGGATCAAGAGAGTGGTGGCAGTTGCGAAGCAACCAGAACAAACCATGCAGATGTGACAAACTATGTGACGCGTGCGCTCGGCAAGCTGCAAAGAAATCAAGACGAGATCATGGAGTCTTTGAGAAAGCAAGATTTGAAGATATCAGCGCTTCAATTAAGAGAGTGTTGACACAAGCC
Source organism: Puccinia brachypodii (assembly GCA_019395275.1). Taxonomy (NCBI): domain Eukaryota; kingdom Fungi; phylum Basidiomycota; class Pucciniomycetes; order Pucciniales; family Pucciniaceae; genus Puccinia; species Puccinia brachypodii. Next base: position 12,138 of record LUKR01000707.1, read on the forward strand.
TCAACCACCAGCGTGATCTATCAGAAAATAAAAAAGGTGTTTGGCAAGAGATTCAAACCAGCCAACAGGAGGCGCAGAAAGCGGGCCCCTTGAAAAAAAAAAGCAAAAGTCTGATGAGCCATCACAAGGGCGAGCAGGAAAACTGGGGGTATGTTACACACATGTTCACTGAATCAAATTTCCACGACGTTCTGTCTGAGTTTGAATGACAAACTCACCCTTTCTGATTATCTTAGGAACTGGTTTGACACCACATGGCGGCTCTTTTAGGTCAGAGGCCTAGACCCATGACTCGCGCCAAAGAATGTCCGCCGTCTCCTCCGACTTCACAGGAGACAAGACGCTGGATTGGGCTGCACTGCACCAACAAGGGACAAGCCTCTGAAGATGTGAGTATGTCAAGCAACAAAATAGAACGCCAAGAGCCAAACAAAAAGGACCCCCACTTGCCATACCACGGGGGACCGGGACATATGGAAGCTTTGCCTCAACAACTTCAGATTATGTACAACATGATGTGCAACAAAGGAATGAAACGCTTCCGGCCCGACTTTACCAACAGCATGGCCACTCCTGAAAACACATTTTGCTGGGATTTGGCGCGAGATATCTTCCTTGCTTTGGTCAAGGCTAACGTTTACACCGGGCTGATGTCTGACAAACAAACCCCTGATGCTGTCTTGAACGCGATTAAAGGCTATGCTAAGGAAGGATTAATGAGACAGTGAGTCGACTTAATACAAACACTTTGCATCTATTCAGGCATAATTATGTGTGGTCAAAACAGTTATATTAATTTTATTATTGATGGAAATATGCAAACCAGAAACATAGATATTGGGAGAAGAAACGTTGGACTAAGGATCAGCAAGCCGATAAAGGCATTGAAAGAAGGAAAAACAGTCAAAGACATGACGTACGTGATTGGGTATCTCACTCTGGGGAAGGCACTTGACCTGATACCTTCTCTTTTTCCATCTTGTGACTCAAGCTTAAGGTAGCTCAAAATACAACTGCTGTCAATATTGGTGGCTTGGAAAGTCTTTTACCTATCATAGAGCACTGCTGCAGTGACAATGACACAGATGACAAAGTTGCCCCAGCAACCACTTCAGAAGGTACGCGACAAAAGTATTGTACTGTCCGGCAATTACCATGGCAAAGTGCAGAGGTGGAAGAGGCTCTTCTTATTTTGGATGCTTATGAAGATGAGAAGCAGCAAGGTAATGTTCTTGAGAAAAAAGGGAATCCGCCACATTTACGTTGACAGCCACAAAAACCTGAAATCAGTGCAGTTCTGCCCGCAGAAGGTCTCTTCAGCAATTGCTATAAACTTGAATGGCTGGAAAAACGGGGCAATAGTATTCTTGTTTCCTCTTTGAAGATACCGGCGAGACCAACATCATGCCACCCATCTCGAAAAGACTGGCCAGAAAAATGAAAAAAAAAGTTGGACTAAAAATGTGGGCTCTGGAATAGGTGTATAATATTGAACCTCTGCTGTGTTTGTGTATGTTGTGAATAAATTCTGCATATAATTTTACGTGATGACGATTTTCTACTACATGTACATATATTTATAGAGAATGAGATACAATACAATAATTTCTTTCATTTCATCTCCTAGGTCTTGCCAGGTTTGAATAAGTCACCTCCATTTTTGTGAAATTTAGGACAATTGGTACAGGGCCAAGTTAGCCATGAATGTACATCACCAGCCTCTCTGGAAAACATCATCCTCAAAACCTATTTTTTCTTGGTAAAAAAAGAATCAAATTTCCCCTGAAAAATACAAAGATCCTTGGGGTGTTTAAACATTGCATTTTACCCCTAAGGGTGGAATAAAATCCTGGGGGTGTTTGCAAAAGTTTTTGTAGAATTATGTAATCTAAATTTGATGTCTTTGTGAAACCTCTGGAGAAGTGGGGTTTTGCACTTGTATTTTGGTTGGCTAGACACCAATGTGACAAAGAAAGAACACTGATCAGGTACTGAAACTTGAAACATGCCAGGGTTAATTTTAGTACTACTAGGCTACTTTCACTTCCTTCAAGTTCTGGATAATCATTGAATTACTTTTATACATATATTAGTGATCTCCATCAGCATGACATGCTGACTCCCCTCTCTGGCCAGCCCGTTGCCTGTAGAGATAGATAGATATATATGAAGATTCTGTTTTCACAAAAAAAAAGGAATCAAATTTCCCCTGAAAAATACAAAGATCCTTGGGGTGTTTAAACATTGCATTTTACCCCTAAGGGTGGAATAAAATCCTGGGGGTGTTTGCAAAAGTTTTTGTAGAATTATGTAATCTAAATTTGATGTCTTTGTGAAACCTCTGGAGAAGTGGGGTTTTGCACTTGTATTTTGGTTGGCTAGACACCAATGTGACAAAGAAAGAACACTGATCAGGTACTGAAACTTGAAACATGCCAGGGTTAATTTTAGTACTACTAGGCTACTTTCACTTCCTTCAAGTTCTGGATAATCATTGAATTACTTTTATACATATATTAGTGATCTCCATCAGCATGACATGCTGACTCCCCTCTCTGGCCAGCCCGTTGCCTGTAGAGATAGATAGATATATATGAAGATTCTGTTTTCACAAATCCTCTCCTTAGTTGAGTACAATGGCTTAAATTATCCTGTCTTCCAAAATTTTGATATCAATGGGTGGAAGCCTAAACCGGTTCTGTTCTCTCCATAGGCTTACCTGGTGATTGGATCCACTCCATTGGTATCTGTTGTTATCACAGAACGTGGTATTACAGGTAGTACTGCTTGAGAAACTGGTGAAGCATTAGCACAAGATCACAAAATTCCAGACAATGCAGATATCCCAAAAGTTAATACCAAGAATATAGATACCTGCCTCATGCCAAGAACATCAGGTAGTAAATTTTTTGATAAATCAATTGATGGTGGGTACAAGAGGGCTCAATATACAAACACCATAGACAAACTGACCTCCTCTTCTAGCAGAAACAATGGTGATCTAGCTGATCTTGGGCCAAATCAAGTATCACCATCTGATCAATGTGCTCAAACTACTCAACACACCAATTTTTGGCCTGTTAGCAGTGTTGATCATGAGGTTTCCAATGTCAATAACCAATAGAATAATCCCCAAGGTGGAGAACACCAATTGATTTTTGGAGAATTAGATCATCTAGTTCCAAATGTTTATTCTTTTGCAATGTTTGTGACTTTATGTTTTGAAAAATTATTTGACGGAGATATTCTAACCAGCCCTACAGCTATTTCAGTGGCTGTTGTGGCAGAAATTAATTTTTTCATCAACAAATATTTGAAATTTATTGGCCCTTCTCTTCACACTCTCAATAGAGATGATTGATCTACTACCCTGCATACATATTGAGCTAACTTAACTAAGTCCTCCGGATTTTTATTCCAAGGAGAAACTTAGTTAAGTTAGAATATTTAGTTATATTGTGATTTGGCACATACTCTTCAACACAATCCTTTTTTTACTTTAGCAGAATTTCCACAGCAGCTCATCCGCCCTGGTCCCTACCTACCAAAATTCAATTCTTTTGGTTTGTTTAACTCAAGGCCTGCCCTATTAGCTGTTTAGTTTTGAACCAACCAACGGACACCCTCCAAAAAGAATGACATGAATTTGGCCTTTTACTGTAAACCAAAGCCTCAATTCACCTCTACACAGGGATATAAACCCAGATCACTGGATCAATGGAAATGATACCAAACAAGTGCCAAGAAATGGGGGATAGAAGCCACACCCAATTCACTTATCTTACATTTTGGCCCTGCTGCAGAACAAAGACCCAATTGTAGTGTGTATTGCCTCAACAGAATTTACCACCTCAACCTATCCCTGGCCCTTTCAATTTTTCATGTAACACTTATACCTTCTAATGTTGTGTCTATATTGAAGTTCCAGGTGTATATTGCCCTGTATAGCACAAAGGAGAAGCTTGAATTGATTGTTTCTTGCCTTAAACAGAATTATCAGCTCATGTTATCTCCAGCCCCTTCAAATATTCATGTAACACAGTTTCCTTTTCCAGATAACCATCAACCATCTCCTGTCAACATGAGTCCCCATCTCATCTGATTCTTAAGGGTATAGTTTCTCACAATCCCCCACTTCACTCAACATTGTAGACAATATAATCAATACCACATGCATTCTTGGGCAGAGAGGCCTTCAACTACATACATGTGACTACTCCAACAAATGCATAAATAAATTACACTGCATGATAAAAATCCAAGTTAGCTGAATCCTTGGCCCATAACCTTTGCAACACACCCACTTTTATATGAGAACACCATTTCTTGTTTTTTCAAGATTACCACAGAACCCGATATCGCCGCCTGGCATGATGAATTGCTGGTTAAATGCACGTTCGCCAGCCAAGAGCCCTGACTTTTCTGTCAACAAAGTCCTGATGTAAGTAAAATTCCCCTCAAATAATTTTAGACTAAATACTTACGTTTCTGACTGGAAATTAATTGCCACAATAGTTGGTTGAAATTGAGAGAACATCATTTGCACAATCATTATTGGGTGTGTCACACACCAAAACTGTTGGATAATAATCACAATCCTCAAGTTGGATCTAAATATCAAATACAAATATGGGACTCAAGATCTCTAGTTTCCGCCCAACCCTGCATCCAGTGTACTTGTGGCACCACGTCTCTCTTTAGCACAACTCTGTTGAACACACAAACCCTTAATTCAATTCTGATATACATCCTATCAAGCAGGTTCATTTCCAATCACACACTCACAATGATTCAAAAGATTCAGGAGGGGCAGGCAAGGCATAACACAAGTGGAAGTATTACTGAGCCCCTTGCTTATAAAACAGGCTCAAACTTGTTGCTGGCATGCCTATAATTTTATTACAGAATCTGAACATTAGGCAAGGTCTTGCAATGGGACATGTTTAATGATAACAAGGACAAGTTCCTGATCGTTGGAGGCAAGGTTTTTGACTGGTTCCTGGAAAGGAAAAAATGTGCTTCTATCAAAAATTATCCTTCATCACAAAGGTGGCACAAAGGTGAGGGTACATTTTTACCAATATCAGCTTCCTGTAGTTGGTTACTTTTCTATGACAATAAACAAAAGTCAAGGGCAAACCCTTCACAACATAGTTTTGATGCTCAAGCGGGCAGTCTTTGAACATAGCCAACTATATGTTGGCCTGTTGCGGGTGACACACCCGGATAATCTCTTAGTCCTTCAGCTAGGCTCAGACGTTGGAGTCACAAATTCTTTTACCATTTTGTCCTCACATAAATGATAATTATGGCTGCGTAAAATAAGGATATCATTGTGGGTTGTACTGAAACAGTTTGTGGCCTGGAATACTTCAAAACTTGTTTATTTCCTTTCATTTCTGTTATTAATTTTATGATGAGTTTCTTCTAAGTCTCCTCTAATTTGATGTTTGCAGT
>LUKR01000709.1:0-17591 GCA_019395275.1 Puccinia brachypodii
GTCTATGTCATCAGCTGAGTTGGTTCTGTACTTTAAATGTCTGTAACTTTTTAGTTATTGATTATTTTACAGAATTATTTGTTTTTTGGGTATGTGATTACACAGTGGAATGTAAGTACATAAAGTTTGTTTTTATCTTCTAAGTAAGTTAAGAAAGTTTATTTTTACTTTTAGAGGCCTTTGTGGTCATTTGCAGGCTTTTGACCATATGTATTTCTATATGTAGATTTTTATGCTTAATATCAATTTACTATTTATAATGTTTTTTCTTAGAGCTAGTCTTGAGACTTGACTATAAGTTGTAATTATTATTTTTATTATTTTATTTTTTGAGGCCTATGGGTATGTTTATACCTCAAGGCTGACAGAGCTGGGGATTGTTCTTGGTGGATAGATCTATGTCTCTTTATTCTAGGGAAAAGGATTTGATATTTCAACCGCTCACTTGTGGTCAGACCCGTTGAGATTGTTGTCTTGACAAGTTAGACTAGGTAAGTCCAAATGAAGATGGTCTGACTCATTGGCACAACAGGGCCATCAACTTCATGGACCTAGTCCGCTTCATTCTTCAGCAAACTCCAATGCTTCTATCAAGATTTCCACTACTAATTTTTTACTGGTTTCTTGCTCAGTTTTTCTCCTCACTGAATCAAGAAATATCATTCTCATCATAGTCCCTCTTGCAAGCCTACAACTCAGTTTCTGTTTCAAGTCCCTGGTGCCCCTCAATAATCCCACCCCACAATGAAGTCTTACAGCTCTTCAAGATTTCAAGGGTTATTGCCTGCAAAGTCAGACTCAGACTTTTAAATGCAATCTGCCCCAGAAAATAACCATTATTGGTACCCAAAACGTTGCATCTATTTTATAGATTCAAACTTACAGATATCACCTTATACAGCTCAAGAATTGGACTCAACTATCAATTCCTGAGACTCAAGGTTATTTCATGATAAAATACTCCAAATATGGAGTACACTTCAAACATTTGAAATTCACCCCTGAAGGAAAAGGTGAACTTGGGTGGTGGAAAATGTGTGGCTAGTTTTGATTTTTTTTTGCCAGTAGTAAAATTGAGCTAAAACTGAGCAAAACTGAGCATGCTCAGCACCACCCCCAAAACTTACCAGAATGGATAAAATTGTGTTTTAAACAGCTTTGTAAAATTTCTTTTTTATGGCTGAGCATGCTCAGCATTGCTCAATGGTACTACTGGCAAATTTTCTCAAAATTGGTCACCTATTTTCCCCCATCCAAGTTCACATTCTGCTTCAGGGGAGAATTGCAAAATTTTGAAGTGGTACTTGCATCAGGAAGACATGATTCCAACAGAAAGTAATGGAAAGGGAAAATGTACCTGTAGCAACAATGGGAAGTTACATATGTTTTGTTATCTAAAGTAATGCATGTGGCATAATCTGATTAAAGAGAGAAAAAAGGCCCTTGAGCAATGTAACAAAGAGTGTTTTGGCCTCAGAAACGCTCTGTGTACTGTGGATAACATATTATCAGCATTATCCAGGAGATAAAAGGTACAAAACAATAGGAAGCCCTACCTAGAATACTCATTAAACAGTTTCTACCCACTGATTTTTACAGTGGGTAAAGTAACAATGGTGAAAAACACCAAAAATTTGTTTGAGATACAAAGTGAGGTTGTGTTGCTAGTAACAATAACAATAACAACAACAAAAACAAAAAAAAAGTTACATTTTGTTATGTTACCCATATTGGTGGTGAAACTTACCCTTGCTGTATATAGGTATGGTGATGGGCTTTTCAAGGCTGGTTACACATGTACAGAATGGAATCCTTGTGGGCAGGAAGACTGGTGGGAAGACGTCCCAGCTTGCAAGAAGCGCATGTGCGGATTCCTCATGGAATTTCAAGGTATGGCCATGTGGAGAGACTCCTTAGGTGTACACTGTCACTAACCCTTTATTCCCACTTATTCATCCTGCATTCCTGTGCACAGTAGCCTAGCTGCAATTTTAATCCAAACCCTGGCAGTTAGTGTTACACATAACTTTAGCTTGTAACCACATTTCATATGTAAAGAAGGTTTGCAAATTCGCCAGAACCATACAAATAAGGTTTCTGGAAGAAAATATTAATTACATCATTTCAACACCTGGAGTTTGGTGTTGCCAAGTACCTTCACCTTGTGGCCCATACTGGCCTAGAATGAGCTAATGGTGCCCAAAAAAGACAAGTCATCTAGTCGCAAGGGTTCAATAAATCATCAGAAGTGTCTTGATATGCCTCAGAGCTGCCCTGAACCAGAATTACAAGCCATAAGTTACAAGTCGGGGGGGGGGGGGTGACCGCGGGGAAACATGTGTGAAGCCAACATGGAAGCTGCCCCAGCCAAAATTAAAACTGGGGCACCCAGGAAGCAAAAAAATGAAGGGGGGAATCAAACCCAGGCCAAGCAATTGATATTTAGCCACAACAGAGAAAGGGGAGATCTAGATAGGCTATGACAGCTTCTACTTGTCAAGTGCAAGCGATTAGATTGACAAACATACCAAATTCCAGAGGATACATTTTTCTGTTTGAAAAAGAAAGGCAAAGATGATTCTCCTGACTTCTTTTCAAGTCAAAAATGTGCTTCACTTGTTCTGAGAGAATGCCAAAAAAAATGCCTCTCAGTCGTCTAGAAGTGATACATGTGGGCTTCACGAGTGCATTTCTTGTACTTGTGTCCACAGTGTGTTTGAGGTATTGGTGGAAGCCATGACAACATCAAAATCAAAGTTGGTGTGTGGCTTCCACCAATTAAGCAATATGATACCCATACAGAGAAAATCCCCGTGGATCTGACAGTGGGATAATACCTTTTCCAAAATTCTACTGAGCCAAACTTGGCAGTGCTTTGGATTCCGTGTCAAGATCTTTCATAAAAGTATATATTCAATCAATGAAGAATTTCCATGATAATTTTGATAAAGTATCTACACAACCAATGTGTATATTTAGCCACAGAGAAACACAGAGCCCACAAAAAGAGCAAAAGCACAGAAAATGGCTCCAAAGCAGCCACAACTGTTCACAAGCATAGTATTTGCTGCTATGCAGTTTGTGCTTTTTTTCAGCAAAAGAATGGAATCTGCTGGCCCTAGAACCATTGTTGGGCCTATACTGTACTTTACTATGACTGGCCCTTTCCAGTATAGTAAATTCTTCCTCCCATTTCCCAATACCATACTGCTACTAGCATCAGCTCTTTTTCCCCAAGATTGTCATAGTATTTAGAGGATAATGAGCAGCTTTTTTTGGCTCCAGAATACAGGTATTGCAAAGGCCTTAGCTTAATCAGCCATGAGGTGTATCTACAAACTCAGGGGAGCTCTTGTGTTGTCAAGAGACTCTCCTCAGTGGCTGCAGATGTTTGTGGCATCAGCCAGGACAGGTTCTAGCAGATTAAATTCCCCCCAAAACTGCACTGTGCCTCTCAGTTATAGTAGGAAGCGCTCAAAATTAGACTACAACCACACCTGTTATTACAAAGTATATTTGTTATAGTTATTAGCAAGTTTATTGTTGAAAAACATATTCTATAACAAAATTGTACCAATAACCGTAAAGTACAGACCCAGGGTTGCTGGAAGGCCGAGTGATGCCTATAATCTCTTTCTTTCTTCTTGGGCGAGGGCGCTTAATGGTTCACACAGACCAGCATTCAAGGAGACACAGAGACGATAGCAACTTGCCAGTTGCGGCACTTTCCGAGATCATTCCAACATACACCGTTTGGATGGTATTTGTCCCCAAACTTTGGTTCAAGACTCCCACATACCTGATGATGTGACTGCCCCTTGGGAGCTTAACGTGTTACCACGTAGAACAAGCTCCAGATCTAAACTTCCAGATCAAATTGGTAATGCCAATGATGTGCATCAGACAGCGGCAAAACCCCGGCGTAGAAACTTTGATTGCCCTTGAAAAACTTCAGGCATTTATTCTTCAGCGCTAATAAAATTAAACATTTCTGTGAGTCCTCACCTGTTTGATTGCAATAACGTACAAAAAGGATCCACGAAGATGCATCATTTGAAGCATATGATACTGTAAACTGCCGTAAGGATTTCACCTTCCTGGTCCGAGCAGGCCGGAAGGACAAACTTCGTCAGAATAATCTTCTTCGCAATCCTTTGATAAAACACGTGACGCACGTGAACAAGCAGGCAAACTGGATTCCCCTTCGCGCTTCCCTGGGGCATGGACCTGTATGGAAGATCCATCCCTACGAAAAGACGGCTTGGCTTCTTCCTCTGTCAGTGTCAGATTTTGGTTTGCGGGTGGTTGGTAAGTAACCTTAAGCAAGGTAGCCGCATTCCAGGGCGTGATATCGATGTCGAGCACGAACAAAGATCCTAACCACATTATTCGATGTCTTGCGAGACATTTGTCACAGAGAATTCAGATATTGAAGATGAAGATGGATGTGTGGTGCCATCGTGCCAGTGTCTTTTCAGACAAGACAGAATAGATAGCATGAATGCTGGCAGTACATATTCCTCATACAGAAACAGCGTGCGGGTTCTGCGTCCTCCAGTGGCACGTTTAGTCATCGGCCGGTGCCCCATGTGGGATCTATGATTGTATTTACATCAGCGCGCTCGAAGTATTCAGGGGCAGTGTTTCCCTCCCCGGGGTCGGCGAGCGTCTGGAGTCTGCACTCCGGTTGGCCGAAATCTCGAACCGGAAGATTTGGGAACGGGATTCCGGATCCATTGAGTTGGTTTTTGCCAGTTTGCAAATGCATACAATTGACAGCCATCGGCGTAATCAAACACTGTCGACCGACTGTCAGTATGATCTGATCAAATCCAGTGGAACGCCACCACGTTTTCCGCGTTTGTTCCGGTGACCGTCGTCCATGATGCATTCTGATCATACCGCTAGGTCTGCTTACTGAAAGGTTTGGCGAAGTGAAGGTACTGTTCTACTAGCTCGGCTTTCCAATCTACCGATATAACTCTAACTTCAAAAGGAATGCCTTGATTTCCTTACTTTTTCTCCCTCTCTGATCACTAGGAAATCTGCTCGATGGAATCTCGTTGACCCATATGCATAACAAGTTGGCTGGCTACCGGCACGCTCAAGAATTGATACGTAGAGCCCTTTTAAAGCTTAAAAATCACCTGCGAAGAGAGAGCCAGCCAGCGGCGAAAGAGTTGAACCACCGATCCCGCGGTTAGTCTAAACCTTCAAGTAAGCTCTGCTAAAGGCGCTTAGAATCGTATTCTGCCTCGGCTCAACCTCCACTCACAGAGGGATAGATAAATCCTAGCAAGCTGGGCACGTTCTCTCACCATAACTGAGCGCTTGGGAGAAAGGGGGCGCACTCCCCTGTCTTCCCAAGAGACGAATCGCTGGAAGACGCGGGATGAGGCCGGTATGTCTGTATACTGGTGCGGGTTTGCCGAAGTGCCAAAGCCCTTTGTGATGGACTGTTAATTAGTTGGTGGCACTGTTCACCGGTAGATCAGCCTTTTTTAGTGTGATTCTTGCGTTTCCTTCTCTCCCCTTTTCTACGCGCGAAATGGAGAATGGAGATGGCCGAGTGAGTTGTGGTGGTGTGATGGACCAGTTGATGAAGTGTGAATACATACCAACAACTGTCAACAAGCAGAGAGAACTTCACCAAAAATCTAAGTCAATCTAGTTTGTACCGATTTCCTTGACTGTGTACTGGAGTTGACTCAAGTCTCACCGCATCACACACACACCCTTTCTCACTTCACATCCAACTCCGCTACCCAGAGAGAACCCCCCAACAAAGAAGGACATTGGGAAGAAGTGATTACACATCCTTTGTGGCTGTAGGCACCAGATCATGGTTAATAACTCCATCTGCACATTCACCTGAGAATTGCAGATGACTATGTGGTCTGGATGATCGACTGTCTGATCGGAAGTGGGCTTGCTTTGATTGTTGGTTTTGGAATCGATGGCTGCAAACGACATCCATCGTTCGATGATAGTCTTCCTCGCGCTCGCGAGAGTTTCACCTTCGATACAAGGCACTGCAAAAACTTCCAGTTGGCTGTACAATCATACATCACCCCCTCTCACACACTTGGGGAAATCATTGCAGGTAATCGATTGGGTTCTTGTTCACAATCAAATCTTGCTCGAGTTTTTCTCGGCCAAGTCCGACCTAGTCCGACTAGGAAGGGGAAGGAGCAGAGGGGAAACGCCAGACTAAAGACGCATCGATGTGCATGCATATTTAGTATTAATACTTGATTGCACGCCTTGGAGGCAAGCTTTCTCCTTTGGCAATAGTCTACCAGTTACCCACACTCTCAGTGTGTATCACTCCATCCCCTATCTTCTTTCATGAAGCCGTCGCTTTGCCTCCTGGATCGCCTTGTTCCTTTATCTCTCTTTCTCCGCCTCCTATCGAACCAGTCACTTGCTCTCCCCCAACTGCGCGCATTCCCTCTTTCGTTTGACTCTCTCTGACGCCGAGCGTCGCCAACATTAAGCTGACGAGGATCTGTCAAAAAACATCAACACTTCATTAAAACAATACTTCTACAACTATGAGGCTCTGTCGGAATCCGGACAAGCACACTGACTCAAAATAATATAATAAAAGAACCTCGGCAACCCCCCTCCTTCTCTGTAGCAGGCTCTGCTTGGCTTTCTCACCAAAATTGCCCTCCGCTCTCGCACCATCAACAAAAGGAAAACAAGAAACAGCTTACCCATTCACAACATTCGTTAATAAATCCATTTTTTCAAGCGCGTCAACTTAACACATCAAATTTTTAAATTTTTAATCTTACTTTCATATTCTATCCATTAGATCACTATTAATCAGCATCATCATCATTTTTATTTTTGACTGGTCAAAAATCTATCAAAACACACCACACAAATCATATACCCCTGCTTCACCCTCGATCTCTTTGCTATTCTTTTGGATCAAGCATCTCGACCTTAACCCATTCAGACCTCTCGTTCAGACTACGTAATCCCCAATATTTTTTATACCCTTTTCTTCCATCCAGTCTTCTTCAACCGTTCGACCACCTGTTAGTGATCAAGTCCGCGTCCATCGAATCTTTTTTGATCTTCGTTGGTGTGCGTGGCTCCGACTCCGAGATCGAAGGACACCCCATTCCACCACAACCTCCGATATATTCAACCATCTGCAAGGCGGCAATATTACCCACTATATCAAGAAGGGTAAGTGCCGATCTGTCTACTTTCTTCTTTGCTTCTTGTCCGACGCGTATGATCTCGTGGATCTCGCTCGCTTCCCTTCTTGCTCTCAACCAGGCATGTTGTGGTGTGTCATCGCATGCCATCCATCCAGACTGTTCTGTATTATCACTGCTATTACAACAGCAGCATGAAGAAGACTCCCAGTCAGTCCATAGCCGACATTCTCCTCATTCTTTCCTTCAGAGGGCCCAGGGCGGACTCTTGCATCGTTCTGTACGACGACTTCCCCCCACCGCCTATACACTTGATCTACATTCCGCCTCTCTTTCAGCCTGCAGCAGTCGGGATTCTGATCCCGGGTAGATACACTAAAGAAAGCCAGAGAGAGAAGGCTTCCCTGTATTTATGTACACACCGCGGAGGTGTTATCTTATAGACTCTGCCTGAGGTGTTTTAGTTTACAGATACTTGACCAGAAGGCATGCAAGCTCACCTCACCTTTTGACAGACAAGCCTGTGGACATATCAGATCAGATCATGAAATGTGGGTGTATATGTAAAATGTTTATATACGAAAGCATCATGAATCGTTGATCCTATAGTATTTGCCATTCGTGATTCGTATCATGAAGTATTAAGGTCGCGCTCTTTAATGTGATACAACTGCAGTACAAACACACACCCAAGGTCAATTTGACAAGCTGCATGGCGACGATACTTGCGCGGAGATGTCTTCGAAGGGCCACCGCTGCCCACAGCGGAAAATCCAGCCGTCTGACTGCAGGCTTCGATATCGTACTTATTAATATTAAGAACCAATCTCTTATGAGCCTTGATCTGAGTTGGCTCCACTGCTGAGAGAACTCCGATTCTCTCCTGTATTCTGAAGTTTATCCCCCAAAGAATCCACATTTCTTTCTTCCTTGATATTAATAACGCGTCCATCTCGACACGCAATTAATATATCATTACCCTTGGGGCATATATCCACACAAGTCCTATTAGTTCACCCAGCAAACCCAGTTTCAATCTCACATCATTTCCGCCAACCTTAAGGGCAAAAAGAGAGCGCTCCATCCTGTCTCCAGGCCCGTCACTCCAATCATCACTTTCTCCGACGACCCCGACATCGACGACGACCAATTAGCTCTTCACAAAGTTTGGCCATTTGTTCTACATCCAACCCACTTGAGAATTCCACTCATACTCCCCCTCAACCTCACCCGACCCTTGGAAGAGCTTCCTCGATCACCTTAACGAAATTCACTTTTACTCAATAGATACATAATAACGATGATGATGACGATGATGATGATAACGATGACATGATGAATACTTTCAAGTGATGTTCTAGTTCAACCGACTCCCTGTGGCCCTCTAGACTTAACCTACGACTTCAAATTTTCACTCGAAAGTGCGGTTACACGCCCCTCAAGAACCATTTTCACAACTCTCTTCTCCAGCAGTTCCTTTCTTACCAGCCAGCGTTATCTCTTTCTCTCCTTGGTATAATCTATCCCCGTCTATCTATCCCCACTCTAGTTGATCAGCTCTCCGCCGTCTGAAAAAAACAATCCCCCTCCTTCAACCATTCTCAAAGAATCCCCCCTTGAAGAAAAAAAAAACACACCTTGGAGCAGCAGCAGCAGTGGAAGAAGTCTATCCTCATCTGACTTTCAGTTCATATGTCAACTGTTTATTCCCCTCCTTGTACACACACACACATCATACCACAACACGCCATATTTACGTAAATATTTGTATCCCCTCGACTTGTTGTTGTATCCCTCTCATCCCGTTTAAGACTCAAACAGTTGTGGTACTATCGCACCAGTCTGACCCTCTCACGGCATCTTGACTCCCCTGCTTCTTTTTATCTCACTGTTTTTACACACCATAAAAACCAAAAAACCCAACAAGAAAAAACAACTCCTTCCGGTCTTGCTGCTTCTCCCGGTCCTGCTTCTCTCCTGGTGTTTTGGAATACACCCCATTTCGCCGATTCGTTTTTATCATTATCATCATTCTGCTCCCTCTTCTAGTGTTGATTCTCTTTTTCTCACTTTACCCCAAACTGCCTTGACTCCTGTTCATCAATTCCAGACTATTCGTCATCAAATTTGCTGTTATCTTTGTGCTCTTGGTTTATTTAATTTGGTGATTGACTATTTTCTAACCGGTCTTCTCAGTTCGATTCTACAACTCTCATCGGCCCCCCCAACGGCACTCTTCACTGAATACTAACATGGACCGACCGAAACTCTTTCCCGGCGTCTTTCTCAAATCAGACTCAAGCCATGCTCCCTTTGCTCAGCCGTCCCCACCCCCGCGGAGGAATCCTAATCATCGAACGGCCTCGAGTCATTCTCATTCTCAGCGGCCATGGCGACCATCTTTGAGTCAGCAGAACTCGTCATCATCAGGTTTAGTTTCCTCTAGATCTCCATCCATCCATCCATCCAACCACACCCAGACTCAGACTGAGACTTATTATCTATCTATCTTCAACTCCGACCATGCTTGCAGCTGGCCAGATAATTTCGCCACCAATAGTCCGCCCGCCACCAGCACAACCACAGTGGTTTCAACAGCAGCAGCTCAAGAAACGCAAACTAAGGCAGCTGAAACAGGAAGAAGCCATTCTACCGCAGCCTACCGCATCCACCAACCGCAAAGCTCGTTCACGGATACCTTTCCAATGGAGGCTACCATCTTCTTCCGCCTCCCCCGATGGTTCTCCCTCCAACCAGGTTTCCTCACCGGAAGAACCCTCTCTGCGAGCTTTTCCCGTCGGTAGCCAGCCTAACCAACCATTCCGTAATGGTTCGAATGACACTCCCCAGAAAGCTAAACAGAAGAAACCTTCGATCTTTCGCAATCTCGTCAGATCTCATTCAATTTCTTCCGACGTCTCATTAGCATCCGCTTCTGTTTCTAAGGCAGCTTCCCACCTCTCTCAGGCACCTCACAAGACTCCGCCGAATGATTCAGAGTCAAATGCTAGTCGACCTTGTTCAAGTGCGTCGCATATTCTTAAACCCATGAGTTCCGATGAATCTATTCAAACTCGCCCTCGACCCACCCGGTCCTCAAGGCAGCCGCCCGGTCGCAATATCAGTTCTTCTTCCTCCTTACACCCCTCGGTCAGCTATGCCACCGATTCCGAATTCGACGCCTTCTCGGATGACCATGAGGAGGTGCTCTCCTCTCATTCTCATGGAGCCTCACCCGGCGCCTCCGAACCCAACGTCTTAACATCTACTGGGCCGCCCATCTCGAATTCGAGCACCTACAGTCTTGTATCAGCCTCCCGATCAAAGCCTTCACCAATTTCGTGCCACTTGCGAAATCTTCCACCACCCCAATGTCCTTTGCCTCCATCCCCATCGGCTTCATCTGATGAAAGCGGCATTCATCGATCTTCAACCGAGTTGCCCTTTGCATGTCCTTCGCCTAGCATGTCCGGTCACCGCGTCATCAAGCGACCAGGACGACCTACGCCGGCCCAAGCCCCCCCGCTCCCGCGTTCTCGAACCCCTTCGTTGGTCATTCGACCCAAGTTTGCCTCCAGCACACACAACCTCGACCTTACCACTCATAGCGCGTCCTCTGCGGGTAGCTCGAATATTGCACATCCTCAGAATGACGCGTCCGATCATCAAGATCGTCCCGTATCTGGGCCTAAGAGTGATATGATGCGTGGTCTTGGGTGGGGCCGTGCCCCGATCGATCCTCCACGTCTAATCTCTCCCTCTCCCAGCTTCGCCCACAACCCCTCGTTATCTGACCTTTCGACCAACCTCCCTCTACAGGATGCAGCCATCTCTGACTATCTTATGACACGGCACTCCTCGAACGAACAAACTGAGCGAAGAATCCCATCACCGGAAGTGACCCCACTGCAAAACCAAACCAAGAAATTCAAGGATCGGTTCACCCTGGCCAGCACTGCTCCATTGAGATTGTCCAAGAGGCAACATGTTCGTCATCAAAGCTCGTCGAGTAGTACCGGTCGCAGAATTGCGAGCTTGTTTGGAGCCCTCAGTCCCACGAGCAATCGTCACACAGTCACAGATCTCGAGGATGAGAAACGCAAGGTTGAATTCAAGAGGATGATTAGCTATCCAGTGCTCACTCACAGTACTAGCGGGGAGGATGACGCGTCGAACGCTGAAGACAACAACTATCCAAGCAACCCGCAGTTGGATTATTACAATCTCAGCATCGAGGCGGCCATGCGATCACTTGAAGGTATTAAACCCAATGAAGAGACAACTTCCATCAACGCGCCGCCGGTAAGGCCCATCATGTCCTCTTCAAATGAACAAGAAGAACGGCCCATCTCGTGGACTTTCGAAGAGAAGCCAGATCTATCAGAATTTGAAGCTAGCCCCGAGTTTAGTTTCACCAGCGGAAAGTCTGATGTTTGGAAACAGAATATCAGAAGACGGGTCTCTGTCAACCGTTTGATGATCAAGTCAAGGAGTAAGCAAACCAGTTTTTCCACTTCTGTCACTCGCAGCAAAAGCAGTCCGGATAGTGCACCACGGCAGTACAAGGCCTCCCAAAAGCAATCGAGGAACAAAGCAAGTGCTCGGCTGAGGCCTCTCATACGCAAAGTTTCTTCTGTATCTCTGAGGCAACGTGCATGGATCGGCGAGTCCAAAAGTGGAATGGCCTGCGAATCACATGTCCTCCACAGAACTGGTAAGTTTCGATCCACTCAGCTCCCTCCAATCAATGTATTTAACAAAAACAACCCATCTGATAATCTTTTTCCATTCCAACAGCAGCAGAGGGGAATGAGGAGGAGGAGTTGCTTGCCCTAGCTCGAACCCCTGTCCGACGCGCGCATCCAGCACGAGAGGCCATCAAATCCAAACCTGAGAGCCGCCTTCGACAGATTCGCTCCTCAATCTCCAGAGGCCACACCCCCCGTAGCGCCTCTTCACCGACAGTCAGTCTGACAACACCACAGCGACCCAAGCCATTAATGAGGTCAAGCAATTCGATTCGAGAGAAGCGCAAGATATTTGAGCGACCTTTCAACTCGTCGGCCGCTACAGTTTCACCTCTCCCTCGTTCGTCTGTCTCCTCAATAGCCGTCTCGCTCGCCTCCTCCAGTCACTCTACGTCCATGGGCGCCATGTCATCAACTTCGGGAGTCGACCGACGATCCAGCGTTATGAGTGAGCGACGGCTATCCAAGCGCAAGCCAACCCCTGCAGAGATCAAGTTGAAAGACGAGACGCAAAGCGTCAAAGCTCTAGTAGACAAATTCGAAACCCAAAACCACCATAACAGCTTGGGTAGATCGATCCAGTCGGATTCACTCAAAACAAGAACGCATGACAGTTCGAAAGCTGGACGAAGCAGTAACACGGGTGTCATCCGCACCAGCTTGCTCAGTCTTTGGAGTGGGGATCGTAGCAGTATGAGTAGCAGAAGAGTTGCATCACGGAGGTCTAGTAGGCAGCTTATTGTTGAACAAAGAAGAAAGGCAAACTCGCGGAGCAGTCAGAACCACAGGAGTAGTAATAGTGCCATCGAAGGTGAAGCAAAACCAGTCCGGAAATTGAAGAAGAAACCAAAGAAGATCCTCCGGGATGACCGTAGTAGCTCCTCATCTTTTGGATGCGCATTTGACGAAGAAGCTGAGTACACGTATGAACTACAAGATCCACACGCAGACCATAGTCTTCCGGTGAAACTTCCAGAATCATCTGATTCGAGCAACCCCCACCTTTCCATGGTATTGTCTAGTGAGTCTACTGTTAATCTGATCGGTTGCTGCCTCTTAGCGCTGACACTTCTTTTGTTCTTGCGCATCAGAATCGTCAACCCAGCAAAAGCGCTCAACTTGGAGCGTGAACAACAGATCACCTCAGGTTCCCGCTGAAGACAGGCAGAAACTCGCTGTTCAGCTAAATGTCCAATCCCTCAAGTCGAGTTTTACATGTTCGAACACCTCTGGATCCGATTGCACCAGCTTGGGGACCGAGAACAAAGAAAAGGCACGTAGTGAATCCAATCTGCCAAGCGACAACTCCTCGTTTGACCGCGTTGATTCCAACCAGGATGAGACTTGTTCACCTCCATCTTCCGAGCAAGCCCACCAAGCGCAGACAGTCCTTGAACCTCAAACAGTCTGGATGGGTGACGGCTCTCAGAGGAGCATCTTGGTAGCTGGAGGTTGTCTGCACGTTGCCAAGAAAATTCCATTTCCTAGTTTCGAAGATGACGTAGAATTCAGTCATACTATCAATCTTCAACCACGATCCCCCTCAACTAAATCCTTATCTTGCAAGCTCGTCAGCAACCCCGCCGACCAGCCGAGACAAACTCAAGGAATCAGTCCGTTTCTGCGAACTCGGAAGTTTGATGATGAGTTAGAGGAAGATGAAGGCGATGAAGTCAATATTCGCGACTGCTCTACTCAGACCAGCTTGCTACAGAATGAAGACAGCGGGATGCTGTCGCACATGTCAATCGGTAGTTTACAAGATTCGCCCACTCTTGGGCGCGGTCATCGATCTGGGCATAGATCAATCCTGCGTAGTTGCTCAAAGTCAACTCGTTCCTCAAGCTTGGAGCGGAGACATTTGACCCCTGGTTTATTACTGGTCCCGGCCTCGGACGTTGACCAGAAATATGACATGCCATCCAGCTGCTCTGATGTCGGGACGTTCAACTCCCTGGGAATTCCGCAAAACCACTTTGACGTCACGCGGTGTGAAGGATTAGGTAACAAAATGTTTGGATCCTCAATCAACATTCCCCAGCACTTCGACGATTCCCCCGTCAGTCGTCGCGCTACTTCAGCATACATCTCCAGCAGCACCGCTCGTTTAATCTTTCTCAGTCCTACTGGCAGCTGCCCCAGCCCAAGCACTCCTCATCTTCTACCACAATCACCG
Source organism: Puccinia brachypodii (assembly GCA_019395275.1). NCBI lineage: Eukaryota > Fungi > Basidiomycota > Pucciniomycetes > Pucciniales > Pucciniaceae > Puccinia > Puccinia brachypodii. The sequence continues at coordinate 14,100 of LUKR01000709.1, forward strand.
CAGAGCCCCACCCCGGCAAATATCATGTCTGGTAGACCTCTCAGCTCGTCTCCCCCGGCCATGACGTCGACTAGGTCTTCAATGCTGAAGTGTGAGAGATTGGACCAGCTCAAAGAAGACAACTTCACCGAAATGACGGATGTTTCACAAGATTGTGGCGAAGAGACTCCTCAGAATCATCAACCTAAGCCTGAAAAGCGTCGAGTAACAAGCGCCCCCACCCAATCCCAGAGCACCCCGACCAACCATGCAACGAAGTTGTACGATGACTTCGGGATCGATGACGCCTACGAGATGACCGACAAAGCCCTGCGATATGAAATTGATCGATTGGAACGCGTCAGGGAGAAGTGGCACAAGCTTTGCTTAGAGGTCAAGGATGTCCTGAAGACAAGTCGCCAAAGATGGCCCGATGAGGATCAATCTCACGAGATCTTGAAAGGTAAATTCTAACCACTTAACACAAATCTTCAGCCAAGTTGATCCATTATCTCTCTTGTTCTTTCGCAGAATTTGTAGATCCGAATAAGCGGTCATCAATCAATACATTCTTGGAAAAGTCGCGACGCCTATACACGGAAGCATCAGCACAGCGGCTCGTGGCAAACGAAGTTTCCAGAAATCAAGTCCACGACTTGACTCCACCCCCCAGGCACCCATTCGGCCGACAATCTATTGTCTCCGCGTCGGCTGGTAACCTCCGTCAAAGGACACGTCGTCGGGATAGCCTCAAAGGCCGTGAACACGTCCTTATCACTCTTCCAGTCCCCTCCGCTTTCGTTTCCCCTGAACGTTTCCATGGATGCGCCAAGGCCCCACAATCCGAACCACGGGTGATCAAAATCAGTAACAGGTCCAGGCGCCAGCCAACCCTATCTAACCATCTAGGAAGTCCAAGCGTCAAGCGAGTCAATACTCGTGGTCAAAGAGGACGGATGATGAGCGGGACTAGTAGCAGCAACGTCAGTATCACTTCTGCTACCGGTAAAGTGATCCTTGGTGAGCGATCGGTCAACCTATTACCGGCGAAGATACACCAGGACAAGTGCCGGACGATTGGGGAGAAGAAGAACACAGCTAGCTTCTCCCCCAAGATTCCCGGTAACAGTCACGGTAGTCTCGGTCGAGTCAGTCGGCCGTCGGCTGCCAAATGGGAGTCCGAAAACGAGGGCTCGCTCTGCATAAGTGCGAGTGTCCGAGAGACCCGCAAGCCCTGGAGGAGGAGCGTCCTCCACAAGGAAATCCTCCCCCGAGAGCCCCGAGTAAGCCTGGCTAATTCAGCCACTGGCTCCGTCGGCTCAGCGGCGGAGGAAGTCGGCGTGCTCGTCGCCGCCGGCGAACAGCCCCGGGAGTTCTCAAGGTAATTCTCTTCTTTCCTCTGTTTGGTCCTCCTGCCCGGTTGCTAACCTTTCTGCTTCTATCCTTCTTCCACCAGTCTCCATGTTTCCGCAAGTCTTCGTCTCAAACATCGTCGTAGACTTAATCAAATCAGGAACGAATGAGCCGAGGTCCTGACCATGTGAAAATCGTAAAAAAGTATAAAAGCCAACAAGTACATACTCGATATCAATCTTCATTCCATATATATATCTCCTCTCTTCGTTATATCAAGTAACCTGTGTGTACAAAAACAAAAACCAACAAAAAAAAAAAACAAGAAAAAGAAAAGAGTTTGACCATCACCTCGCCTTTCCCTCACATCCCTTGGAAAGGAAAAGTAAATTACATACCCCTCCGTTCTCCTTTCCTCCATACTAATCAAACAAAAAGGCCAAAAATAAAACGTTTAGATTTTCCTCCCTCAACTAAGATTTGCTCTTCTTATTCATCTTCCCACCTTTCCCATCCAAGTTACCAATTCTGTACTTCTTTAATCTGAATATTCTTTCTGATGGTTTGATTTGTTGTTGTCTCTCTTCTCCCACTTGTCCTTTTACATTCAAAATCAGCGTTTTTATTTATCTCTCGCATCTCATATCCATATCCATATATATATATATATATATACATACATATGTAAACACACATTCGTTTTTTATCTGACATTCGTTACTTTCTCCTCATATCCACCTTTATCATTTTTTTGTTTACTTGGTTTCCTTTCCTTCTTTTTTTTGGTCTCTTGACTTCTAAACTTATCATTGCTATTGCTCATATACACCTAATACATAATACATATATACCTTATCTCCACCTTTCTTTTATCATGTGGGATTCTCCTTTTCGTTTATTTGCCTGTTTGCTCCCAGTAATTAGATTTCATACACTAATTAACCCTTGTTTTTAGATGTATATATGCCTATATATATATGTTTATATCCTCCATATTTACCTTGTTTTTTATCTTGTTCAAGTTTATAATAATCAAACATTGACTCATACTGTGTTTTTCTGAAAGAATTGCCATATTGAACATCCTAACTCAATGAGCTGGTTGTTCCTCCTCTATGATGGGCAAGGTGCAACAGTGCAACAGATGGGATATGTGTATTGTATCTGTATTGCCCAATACACAGTTTTCCAACCTTGTGTATTGTATCTGGCAGTCAATATGTTCCTGATACAATACAATAAAATAACTTTGAACCCCTTTTCCATTTATTAACCTGCATTTTTCAAAGCTCTTTCCAGGAACATTGTAAGGCTGGGTTGAGTTGGCCTTGGGCCACATCAAGCCCCTGTAAAACCTGAAAAGATGATTTTATGGAGTGTGGCATGCAAGTTGGAACCAGTGATTGATGAAAATGTCAGAGCTATCTGGAAAAGATTATTATGTCTTGGAGATGTGATGAGTTTTGCAGCTACAGGACTAAACCATGGGCTTGGCTGGGGTTTTCTCACCCAATTCAGCAGCAAATCTGAGGAACTAACATCAATTCCACGATATGAAATTGGTGCTGATTTGCTAGGTCTAATATACTCTAACAATTTAACACCAAAATGTGAGTTATCTGAAATAGCAATATGAAACTGTCACAATCTCCTCATAAATTTCACCAGATCATGCTGGATTATCATGGCCTTCTTCCCTCCTTGGATCTGATATTGTATTTATTTTACTGCCATCTGTGGCTGTGTCATACAACAGATTGATATCAAAGCATTTTGACTAATCAGCTCAGCAAGCATTCAAAATCAGTACATACATCTATCCTTCTATCATCATCCAGCAAAAGCAATTTGTTCATCTTCCACACTATTATCAAAAGCTTAAATTTAAAATTTCTCCTTCTCCAAATGCAAAAGCATAACCCTTGAAGCTCAACACTTCAGCATTGCATTTTGGTTAAGATCACAATTGCTTGAACAAGTAAAACTCTTTTAACTAAGCTCTTTGATTGTGTCACTCTTCATTAGATGTCAGCCTTAGAGACAGTATACACTGTCCAAAAGACTTCAATTTATTTCTATTCAATTAATAATATTATTATTTAATTATTTATTATTTTCTCTCTTTAAATAAGTTCCAAGCATACATCATTTTTATCCCTG
>LUKR01000710.1:0-17585 GCA_019395275.1 Puccinia brachypodii
GCACTTTTTTCACAATGCAATCCAACACTTTTTGTAGTGTAGCAGTGTGAATACCACGTTACACTGGCCACCAAAGAACAAGGTAGGTACTCCCCAATGACCAAGCTTTTTATAGCTCAATGTCCAGCTTCAACCAGTCATTGGGGTAAGTACACCCCAATAACTGGCATAGCCCAGCCATGAAGTTTCTTCACCTCCCCACTGCTGAATTTGCCCCTACTCTGTAGAAATTGGAGTCTGCTCTATAACCTCTGTGTGCAACAGTGGCTATCCCATATTTTCTCTCTCCCCATTGCAGCCGTGTTTGCTTTCCCTGCGGTTGTTGAGTCCCTTCACTTTTCCTTTGTTCTCTGTTTCTAGTCTCTGTGGTGCTTGGCAAAACATTGAGCCCCTGCACTTTTCCTTTGTTCTCCAGTTCTGGTCCCTGTGGTGCTCGGAAAAACACCTCTGCAAACCAAAAGTTAACTAATCTGGTGTCCAAATTTGCTCTGCCAGCCTGCTTCCCAATCAGTGGGCTTTCTGTGTAGAGGGTGGTCACTTTGGGAAAGGATTGAAAGCATGTGCTTACACCATCTACATATTGAATCTGAAAGTAAATCACTGACACTTAAGGATTTACATTGTGGGTTGCTGAGTATATTATCTCAGCCACCAAACCTTCTTGGTTCATGGGCCTATGTAAAACACCACAACAGGGGAGGAGGCTGTACCCACTCAACACTTACTCTCATCCCTGATGGTGTGGTGTACTACATAGAGCCTCAAATAAATTAAGGTTTGGTGGCTGATGGCAGCCTCTGGATCTCAGGAACCTAGAATGTATGGCTCAGTTAGAACAGTGGATCCACAAACATCAAGGTAGATGATGTAAGCATGCACATACATGAAGCACAAGCTTTCTAAAAGCACACATCCACTGCTAGAAAGAGGAAGCAGAAGAAAGAATGGCTGGCGGAGCTACATTTGGGCACTGGATAAGGCATCTAGCGGTTGGTGGAGGGGTTCTTTCAAGCACCACAGGTGCCAGATCCGGCAAACAAAAGAAAGAGAAGGGACTTGGTGCAATAGTAGGTGTTCACAGCTACAAGGGTGAGAAATGCAACATTGGATAGCCGCCATTGGGAATCTGGGACAAGAAACACTATCAGACTCTGAGACACATAGTAGGGGCAAAGGCAGCAGTGGGAGAGTGAGTCACAAGCAAGGCGGAGCGTGGAACTCATTGAGTAGTGTGTACATAGCTGTTTGGGATTAAGGAGGATCAGATCTAGTGGAAGCAGAGGGAGGTGAGACTGGAAAATGGATGACAGAATAATGTGGGACAGAATTGAAGGTTGGTGGAGGAAGGCATGGAGAAGGGGGGATTATCATTCATTCATTGTTATTATTATTAGAGATATTGTGGTCATTGGACTATATTATTTTTTTGTTAGAGTGTTACTGTTGCAGATCTATCTGCATTAAATTAGATCAAATAATTGATAGGAAAGCTAGAACTGGCAGTATTAAGACTAACTTCTCCTGAACCTGGAGAAAGAGGGATCCCTTTATTAGACTAGTACTTTTTCTTAACTAGGGTCATCATTTATTTCCACAACAGCACCTACAGCTACATACATTTCCCACAAGAGCATCATTCACAAGCACTGATTTTTTTATCAGGGAGCCCAAGCAATTGTGGAGAATAGGAATTGAGCCCACATCTCTGTTGTTCATGTCAATTGTACTGGCCACTGTACTAAGGAGCCTTGGTAATGAATGGCTTCTAGTGGGTGAATGGATGCTACTGGTTTAAGTATGAACCCTGAGTGAGTAGTTCTATCCTATTCTATCCTTCCAATTGGCCCCATTTATTAGTACAGCCAAGTGGCTATCTCTCATTTTTTTCATTTTTTGCAAGTGGCCTAGTAGTCTTAAGTATAGCCAAGTGGCCCAATTAAATAGTACAGTCAAGCTAGCTAATTTGTAGCTAGGATTGCTGAGTGGCCTATCATCTGTTAGTTCTGCCAAGTGGGATATGGTACACTGCAAGAGAATCTTTCTCAACTGCTGACAGTTGACATGCAATATTACAAACACGCCTTTGTAATATTGCATGTCAACTGTCAGCAGTTGAGAGAGATGTTCTTGCAGTGGTAGTTTGGCCAAATGGGATGTTATCAAGTTATTGAGTCCTTAAAGTTCATTTCTACTATATTTCACATACATTTCACATACACGGGCTCTCCTGATAAGTAGTTCCTTGCTTCAGTATGATTTGAAATCTTAACTACCAAGTCTGAGCTTTTTCATTGGGAACCATCAATGTTCCTCTCTCCTTGGTCCAATCTCAAGATCCCTCAAGATTGTCCCTTCACTGCCTCATCACATTGAGCTGAAATCTTAACAAGAACAAGTGACATTTTTTCTTAAACTTGGTCAATAAAAAAAAACATTTTCATCAACTAACTGATTTTTAATCAAGCCTACAATTACCAACTTTAGTTACAGATAACTTTTTTTTGCACCAAGTTGACATCCATGTACACAGTTTCATCAAATGTATTTTCTCAAAATTTATTTCTGATTATGAAACAGGAGAGCCTGATTGTTCCTATCTAGCCAATATAAGATTCAATTGATTGGACCACAGTCTGAAGTTGCACCAAGTTGAAAATCCAAGAAAGAACATAACTGATATGCAGCTTGCCCGTTTTTCTGCTGTTGAAGAGAGGAAGGGAGGGAGCACAATTTGACAGAGGAGATATTGAGCATTCCTGTCAGTGGTGGTGGTAGGGTTGCTTGTTGAGAACAATTGACCGTTAGGAAACTGTCTTGTAATCAGAATCATTCTCCTCCAGGCTTCTCAACCAATTCCCCTGGGAACAAGCTCATTCATTTCCACATTCTCAACAATAATAATCATTCACTAACACACTCGGCTTCTACTCAACTAACTCTTTTGGTTGACATCAATCTCCTTCCCCCCCAAGTTCATCTGAATTCCAGCAGCTTCAAGTTGGCCAACTGATCAGTCGGGCTATGAATATCGGGGTTGTGGCTGTTCTGAGTGTGAGTCTTTTTGGTTGTCGTTGTTGAAGGTGTCTTATGGGCAGTCTACTCTAACGGTAGACGGCTACGGTTATCCAATCTGGTGGTGCTGCCCAGTTTTCAGTGCGCGGAAATAGCAGTGCGACAGAGGGGGCTATCACAGGGCTGTCCTAGAGTAGCGTGTGACATGGCGGGTTTCGGTTCTTGAATACGGACTATGTACATTCGCTCAGAACTCTTTCCTATTTACTTTTGGCACCGTGGACACAGCTCAAGCAAAGGGTTTGAACATTGACGAGTAAGCTGGACAATTGGGTTGTGTTTTTTGTGCAATTCTGTGAGCGCCTCCACATCCTTCGTTCAAATTTCTCTGACGTACTTGTGCAGCAACTTCCTCTGATGATTCCCAGCTCCGCTTGGATTTTGAGTTTCAGGACCAGCAAGTAGAGCCACGGGGTTACCTATTTTCAAATCACTCCCTCTCCAACTTTCCCAGATAACTATTTCTTTGGCCCTTCCGAAACGAGATATGCCACGCGTGTTAAGCGTTCAATCACATGTCGTATCTGGCTATGTAGGTCAGACTTATAGTAAAAATCATCTACCGTCAAGATTAATGATCCTCATACTAAAGTTTGTTTCCCTACTTCTCTCTCTCTCAAACGACAGGAAACAAATCGGCCACGTTTCCTTTACAGTTGCTTGGTTGGGACGTTGATGCTCTAAACACGGTTCAGTTCTCTAACCATCTGGGTCAGTCAAGCGGATTTCTATCGTTTTTTGTTCTCGATTGCATCATGCTCAATATCACTCTCTTCCAAATTCTGCTAGGCTATGGACATCATGGAGGCAGCAAGATGCCTGTTGAACATCTCATCAGTTGCATTGATGGGCTTGAAACCAATGGTCTTCTCATATACGATGCCCTTCTAACAGGTACTTCCTTGCAATCTACTTCAGTTCAAGTGTATTTAATCAAATTCATAAAAGCTATCTTTTGGACTTTGTACAGGCTTTACGCCAGGCCCTGAAGGCATCGATGCCCTGATTTACTCGATCAACAAGATCAAAGCGAGGAATCCTAACGTCACTTATCTGGTCGACCCGGTCATGGGGGTTAGTGCTTTCACAAGAATCAGTTCATTCTTGGGTTCTCGATTTTGCTGATCATGCTGAGGGATCATCATAATTAGGACGATGGGAAGTTGTACGTTTCTGAACAGGTACCGCCAAAGTACAAACAGCTTTTAAAACTCGCAACCATTGCCACTCCGAATGAATTCGAGGCCCAGATCTTGACGGGTCGCTCTACCACAACTATCTCAGAAATTCGAGATTGTCTTCAAGCTTTCCATGACATTCACGATCTCAAACATATCGTGATCACTTCGATCTCAATCCCAATATCTCTAGTTGCCCATTTAGACAATTTACCACCGCCAGACTCTGATGGCAATGTGTTGATATGTGCGGGTAGTACCCAAGATTATGAACCTTGGATGATCATCTTTCCTAAGAGGAATACCAGATTTGATGGGGTCGGCGACCTATTTGCGAGCATTCTACTGGGCCGATTGATTTCTCCAGATCCGATCGACCTGTCTCAGGCTGCCGAATTAGCACTGGCTTCAACCCAAGGCGTCATGGACCAAACTATCTCATTTACCACTGGGGATGTTCCAGCGGATAACAACCTTTCTCCAGTAGCTTCAAAATCCCGTCGTTCTGAACTCAAGATAATTCAAAGTAGAGATATGATTGAAAATCCGGTGGTTAAATGGAAATCTCGCGGTTTCGATTCGGTAGCCAGTGCGTCGAAATGAATTGTAAAAGAACTTTATGTATTTCTCAATATTTTGATTAACAACATGAATCCGGAGATGGTATTTGCGGAAGGGAACTCTTTTTTTTTTTTTTTTTGTGGAATAGTTACCTCTTTTAGCATCCTGATTTAATTTATCTCGCCTTTTTTTCACTGGACTTCAATCTGAATGTGGTGCTCTGAGCTACATTCTGCTTTAATGGAAACACCAGCTCAGCTGGGCATTGTCTGACAGCGGGATAAGGAATCAATAGTGGCACTTTGCTTCAGCTTTCGATGTTGGTCTATTGCCTCGTCCTCCGTCTTTACCTTTTAGGTTTCTGAGATCAGGTGGACCCTGTGCATCGTTTATCCTGGATGATATAAATACTTTTGTCCCGTTACCGTCGTTCTGAGAAGTAGCGATGACTGGGCTCACCTGCGCAGTTCATAATCTTGTTTCTACCGAGCTAACAGGACCCAGGAAACCCCCTACATACGTGGGCAACCAAAATTCCTGGATTTTGCCAAAATTCATACAATTTCTGAAGCCATTCATATCCGTTTCGTGAGTATGCTTGAGGCCAAGCCTAAAAATTCATCCCAATTTTGTAAGTAACCTTTTTTTTTTGCTGTGGGCCCTAATGTCAGCCTTTGTCTGGTTACACAACCCCTGTAGCTATCTTTCTCATAAGGAATCAATATGGTGCCATCAGAGAAGGAAAGAGAGTAAGAAGTTAAGCATTCCTGGCTTGCCTTCTGGCCTGAACACATGTTTAACCCAATTTTGTGCATTTTTGTATCATTATGCAAATCCAGAACCCTTAAGTTTTGCGGCAATTGAACATAATCAAACACAATGGAATAGAATATACGAAGGCCCCGTTTGGCCAGGACCCCGGAAACACGTCAATGTATGAATTTTTTCCAAAATTCTTCAGATGGTAGGCGCCCCAAATGTATGAATTGGGGTTTTTTATACCCAAGGGAGGCACGAAGAATGTAGATACCTCTTTGCAACGGTCACAAAATAAGACGAAGGCGAAATATTCATATTTCGGAGGACGTTCGCCGGGAACTTCCTGGAACGAGCCATACAACACCCAACAATCTGAAGTTTCTCAATCCTCACAGCAAACATACATAGGACGTCAACAAAATACTAGAAAGATGGAATGGGACAGTGACGACGACGACGACGACGGGCATTTTCGGGGCCTTCCTACGTTGACTGGTGGGGAGAACTTTCTCATCTGGCAAAGTAAGATGAGGATGTATCTTATGATCAAGAAACTCTGGGAGGTTTGCGATAAGGAACAAGGACAGACACCGACCGAAGCGATTAAGCGACGGATGGCTAAGGCGTTATCATGCATCAGCTCCAAAATTGCGGACACGATCTTCATGACCATCGTTGCTGGCTGCGACCGTACTCCTTACACGATATGGAGCGAGCTCCAAGAAATGTATGCTACTCCAACACCTGCCAATGTACATCGAGTCCGTACGATGTTGGAAGAAATTCGCTTTGGAGGTGACGCTCGCAAGTTCGTAGTCGATATCAGAAACTGTCTGGCTCACTTCCGAGGTATCGGTCTTGAGGTGAAGAAGGACGTAAATATATGCTACCAGATCATGAACAAGATTACCGAGAAACGACCCAGTCTAAGATACATGTTCTTGGTCGACTCAGCGGCGATGGCCAATCCTTGGATACTAATCGAAAAAATGAGGCTATTAGAAATCCTCGGGAAACGGTCCTGGAACGAAGTTGATGAAGAAGATGAAGGGACTCTCACTCATCCCCCAAAACCTGAAACTAGATGCAGAAGAAGAGCCTCTTTGAGATGTAGAGGAGGGACTCATAATCCTGGTACTAAACACCCTCAAAATCAATGTTGGGCTCTTCATCTAGAGTTAAACCCTCCAAGAAAGCGCAGTAGAACACAAGTCTGAAACATACATTTACATACCTGAACTCATACAGCTTAGCTACCCTATCCATACCAGTGTTGGTTGTAATCAACATATTTAACTTTGAGCCAAAATGTCTGAATTTTTTTTAACGCAAAGAAAAGAACCACCACCGTTGGAATCTTTCTAACAAAAATTTAAAAAATAACGCCTTGTGCACTTGAACTATGACTAAATACATTCAGGTACTATTTGAATCCAAAGCTTGTTTATTGCCACCTTTTTTGATATATGGCCTGATTAATTAAACCATAGAGACCTCATAAAATACATTGCACCCAAATCTTAGAGAAGGTGTCCCTTTTTCAATTCACTTTCCTTATCCAGTATCATTTGGACTGTTGATAGGATTACCAACACTAGAAATAAAAGAAAATTGACATGACATCTCCATGTAAATTTTACTTCCAAAATCATCGTGGATGTCAGGTAAAGTATAAGCATACTCATGCTCAAATCACAATATATGAGATCAGAGTTCTAGAGGCAAACCTGAGTATGAGTTTTGTTTATTGTTGGGGGTTGAGAAGCTGCCCATTTCAACCAACCAAAATTGTGTTCTTGAAATCTAGAGGATCCAACCGTTTTCTTGTATTTTTTGATGTTGCCAAGGAGAGAAGGCAAGATTAAAATCACCCAAGCCTTGACCTCAAGGTGTGGCACTGAAGGCAAACTCAGTGTGAGTCACTGCTTTGGTTTCCAGGGATCTGTCTGGCAGTCTAGCCCAGTCTGGAAACATCCCTGTTGGCCTGGATTGTGTTTATTTGACCATTGTTCCCATCACAAGGATAGGGGTTGAATATTTGGCGGAAAGACCAAAAAAAAAAAAACTTTTTAAGTTCTGAATGAGAGGGCTCAAGTGCTTGCAGACAAAGACTGAAGAAGGGCTCAAGTGCTCCTTCAGGAACGGACTAAAATAATAAAGAACCAATGATTTTTAATTTCATGTAGCAAGCTAGGCTTAAATAAATACATACAAGAGGGCCAATTTGTGGTCATGGAATTAGAAATGTTAATGAATATTGAATTTAAAAACAAAGATCAAAAAATTGTGAAACCTCATTTGGGAATGAGTCACAGAATTTCAACAATAGCTTAAGCCATAAAGCGTTGGCAGCCTAAATTCAACTTATAAACCCAGATCAAAGATTTCAAACATTTCTCCAAGCTTGATCCTACTCCACATGTCTCTTCCAACTAGGCTATCCCTGTGAAAAAGATAGAGAAAAATCCAAATTGGAATACATTGCCCCTACCCATAGGACATTGACCTGTTGCTTCTTGGAATCAGCCATATAAGTGGCACTCACGTCTTAGGTATATCCCTTGATAAACTCTATGGCAGATGACTTCAGCCTAGAATTTCTTAACAAATTCAAATTCTGCTTGTGTGAAGTCCAGGTTTATTTTCTCAAAATCAATGCAGGTCAACTAGTGCACCAAGGGACAGGAGAAGAATAAGAGAGCAAACAAGAGTGGAATCAAAAAACTCTTGCCTGGGCCAAGCCCTGTATGCATGCATTTCAACTCTGGCTAAGGATAACTTTCCAATCTGGAAAAAAAGGATTATCAGCTATCTGGAGTACAAGCATCTCTGGGAGTTTTGCAAGAAGGACCAGGGTGAGACGCCTTCAGAAGCTACTATGGAAAAGATAAACAAGGTATCATACCAGATTGGTTGCAAGATCAGGGACAATATCTGTATGGGTATCTTCACCAACTCACGTGATGTGATTCCTTTCAAAATATGGAGCAGGCTAACCCAAAAATATGACTCACCAACACCTGCAAACATGCAACACATCAATAGGATGTTGGAGCAGATTAACTTTCAGGGTAACATACCTGAGTTTATAATCCAGATCAAAAACTGTCTCTCACTTCAAGTGCATTGGTACCAATGCGAATGATATTACTGTGTGTTTCAAGATCCTCCACAAAATCACCAAGAAATGGCCCAGTCTCAACTACTTTGACCAGTTCTGTGACAACCTCCTGGATGAGTGCAGCCTGTACACTACGGAATCAGAAATAAAGTTCCAAGGCGCCTTGCCCATTGGAGGCAACTTTAAGACGCCTCCAAAAACAACAGTGATTTTGGAGACAGCTCCAAAACCAAATGCTGGTTTTTGGAGGTGTTCCTCAAACCCAGGAAGGTTTTTAGCTAAAACCTCCTGGGAGACTGGTCCCCTGAGCCCTTCAAGAAGCAACCTTTGGTTTTCCAGACAGCTTGGGAACCCATTTCAGTTTCTAAGGCTACTCAAAAACCTGCCCTTGATTTGCAAGGCAAATTGAAAACATCAGTGGTTGATGTCAAACCCAGCACAAAGGTGGATTTGACTTTAAGGCGCCTTGAAAACCAGGTCAATTTTTTTTTTGAGTGCCATCACTCAAGCAGAAAAAGAAATTTGTTTTTGTCTGAAAAATTAAGAAAACTTGGAAGTCAAAAAAATGACTTTGTTTTTTTGGGTTCTGGAGTAAGAGGCCGGGGGATATGGATCTGAGATAGGGTTGATGGCACCACCTTTTGGAAAGGTGCACCTCAAAGGTAGCCCAAGTATGATGGTGCCCCGGCAAGCAGGGTGCTGTCTAATTTCTTTTTAACAATTATGTATTGCATAAGAAAAGATATGTACAAAAGGATAAAGCATATAGGATTGAGGATCAGAACCAAAGATCCTCTGGGTCCCAGTTCATATTGTCAGGGTTGTCTTGGATGTCGTCAAGATTGACAATGTCATTGGCTGGAGTAAGTTCACTTGGCTTGGCGTTGTCTGGATTTGTTGTTTCTTAGCTTGGACATAAGGAAGCCCTTCCACCTTGCACCATGGGCTTGTGAGGGAATGGACCATTCTTCACTTGAGGTTATAACCAGCCTACCAGGACATAGACTACTTCAGACTCAGAGTTGTCATCAGGAGTATGGTTTAAATCAGAAAAGTTGACAACTGAAATGCATTTCAATTCAAGTGAAATCAAACTTATTTCATAATTTCCCCAGGTTGTCTATGGGTACATACATCCATGACAACCTGGTGGCATTTTTCTCAAATAGTAGGTCAGTCAGGTGCGCGCCAAACACTACTTTTTCAAATTCTGGTGCCCCGGGTGCGCGTACAGGGGGCGGGCACACTTTGGAGAGCCCCACCACATGGCACTGTCAACCCTAATCTGAGAGAATAACCCCCTACAGCAGTGCTTGTAGTACAACAATTATCCCATGACTTTTTCCCCAGAGGTTGTTTCCCTCTTTGTCCCTTGTTGATACAGGCAACTCCAAGGGCCCACATTGAGGCTCACACACAGACACCTTTTCAGTGTCTTGAGGGTGGTTTACAAACCTGCTTGAAAGCCACCTGTGTTTCTTGGATGCCTTGAGGTTGGTTTGAAGGCAACCTGAACCCGCCTTGGGGCCATTTGGGGCAAGGCGCCTCCAAGGCAAAACAGGATATACCAAGTGGGGGATGTCAACCCCCTGCAATTTGCCTTGGTGAATGACTTCAACCCATTCCAATGCGTCCATAGTGTACTTCCTGATCAAAAACCTCACTCCACTGGAAACACACAAAAGAAATAATCTACATTGCTGGCCTCAAGATGAACATGGAGAGTGAGATAACCTGGCCCCAGGAATGAGTACAACAAAGCGTAGAAAAAGACCACCAGTTGGATGTAAATCAGGAAATCACAACCCTAAAGCCACCTAACCTAACTAAGTCCCTCCCCAGTGGAGTGGGGACACTGTCCCACAGGGACCCTCCAAAGGAGGGACTTATGCGCTACATCAGGTGCCTGGCCTGTGAGCCTTGTGAAAATGCACTTTTTTCTGAAGCTCTCTGGAGCCCCCCAAATCCATTGGGAGAGTATGAAGTTTCCCAATAAAATTAGGGGAACATGTAGGAGAACAACATCATGTCCCTTGACTAAACTGCAGGGGCCAAGGCTGCTTCCCACTGTTGAACAGGACACAGGTCACAAGGACTGGGGAGCTGGCACTAAAGATGAATAGGTTTGTATTCAGTGAAGAGAAAGATCCAGGGTTGGAGATCAGATAGAAAAAATACACAGCCAAAACATAACTATAGTAGAAGCATAGTGTACTAAGTACAAGCATATTCAACACCCACATGCAGTCCTATGGGAAACACCAATAATGGTGATCCTCAGGCAAGAATTGTACGGCGTGCCACATCTGACACTCAACAATGGCTGCATGAAATACAGCTGGCAAATATTGGGCCAACCCCATAATAACACACTGTGATAAGTCAGAATAAACTTTCCTGTAATGCCATGTGTCAAATACATGTATTTCAGAGGCGCTAAATCCCCTGGAATATGGCCTAAATGCATAGGTCATCTTGTCAGCAGCCCAAAACTATCAACCCCCCGTTGCTTTGCAAGTTTCTGGGTCAGAGAGGTTCTGAAGTGCCAGTGTTGTGTGCAACGCACAGCCAGTCATGTTCATGTCCACCAGAGGCTATGAAGCTCACTTCTGAGTGAGAAAGGCCTGATTTAAAATAGTCCCCACCAAGAGCCATAAGGCTTGGACTGCAACATGGGATACCTAGCGGATAAGTCCCTCTGGCAAGCCATTGGCATAAAAAAGCTGGAGGGCTCAGTTAATTTAGTAAAGCCACACATTCTCCAGATCAATGTTGGGCCCTTCATCCCAAGTTAACATCTGTCAGGAAGTGTTGGGCTGCATACTAAACAGATAACAGTGTGGTTGCAGGGATACTGGCAAACCAAAATTTTGAATGCCACCATAAAACAGCATAAATCTATTCTCATTCCAAAGGCAAGACGCGCCACTCACCAAGACACAAATGATGATTTGGTTGGATTGGGAACCAGATTGTACTAGTCAGGTTTAATCAATTAATGCTATCCTCTAGCTTTCTTTGGTTGATGTGTATATCTTGTATGCTAGCTTATGTCCAATTTAAATGCAAGAAAGAAAAAACATATATAACAAATACAAAAACAAATCTTCTTTGAGAGAATTCTTGAATTCTTGAACTGAGCAGCTCTCTTTGTTGTTTCCCGTTCCTAACAAAATTGCACCACAGGGTTCCCTCAGTTGGAGATTATCAAGAACTTGATGTGTCTCTTCACTCAGTGCAGCTTTCTGTACTGTGCTAAAACTTAGAAAAATTGACTTCCTGTGGTTTCACATGAATTATACAATAGGACTGGCTGATTATCCATTGAAATCATTGCCAAGAATCTCTTAGCTCACCTCAATTTACATGTGCAAGATCTTGGGCATCTGAACCAGCCATTTCCTGGAGAAGATTTATTATGCTATCCAAAATGCCTACCAGTTGAGTATTGATTCTGTGGCATTGGCTTTGCTTTACTACAAAAGCAATTCAATCACATTTTGTGAATGTGTGATTACATTGCATTTGCAAATGCAATGTAATTGCACATATGTAAAATGTGATCAAATCCCATTAACTTATTAGTGAAACTGTTGGATCACATTTTGCAAATGCATGGTTGCTTTGCATTTGCAAATGTGATGTAATTGCGCATTCAGTTGCTTTGCATTTGCAAATGTGATGTAATTGCACATTCACAAATTGTGATCCAATTGCTCTTGTAGTGCTTGAGTTGACGTTGTAGGCAATAACCACCAAGTTAGAACACGTCAAAACATATAGCTGTTGTTTGTCTTCTTTCATTCATCTATCTACGTCATTTATTGCAACAAAAATGATATTCAAGAAACAGTGCTGCCTTGCTTCTAAACACCAAACCCACATCTTTAACCCTGCATTTGAATTTCTTCTGTTTCACTAGGCTGCCCGTTTTCACAAAGCCTTGCCGTTTGAAGAAGTAAAAGACAGAGATGGTCTGTCAATTTGTTTGCTGCGTCAGGTTGGAACGTCGCCTAGTTTATCAAAAGCCACATACCCCTTCAGAGTTGAGATCGCCCCATTTTCAAGTGGGACCCACGCTGCCAAAACACTTTCGCCGGACTCGTAAGTGGCAGACTTCAGGTAAAAGAGTAAGCCATCACATTCATAGTTGACGTAATGTAGAGATTTTGAAGTGGTGGCATTACTGGGTCGTATTGTGATTTCGTGCGTAAGGTTAGGGCTCAAGTCGATCTTCTCCGCTATTTCGGCTACTCTAGCCTTAGAAAAATTGCCCAACGTTGGTATTGGTGTGCATAGTAGGGTAGAAGTCGGCCTTGGCCAAGTCTGTGGAGTGAGCTCAGACAGCTTAGCATCACGCCACCAAAACCTAGAGAAAGAGAGAAAGAATGACATTCTTGGATTAGTAAAATTTGGTGAGAATCGTTTAACGGAGACATCTGGAAAAGATATCAAATGTACACTCTTTCTGATCAAAAGAAAAGAAGGAAAGGCCGACCTAAAGCTCGCTTCACAATCAATCATTGCTTGATCCTTCCATTTAAGAATATCCAGAATCCACAGAACTTGGTTAGGAAGATCATAAATACAATCAATAATACAACCCGGTGGCAAGTTTGTATTGAACTCCCCGATCATATGTGCGTTTTGTCGACTCAATAAGATGGTGGTCACACTTCCTTTGGGTTTGGTTTGGGTTTTTTTATAGGGGCAGGGAAAATCACCCTAGGGTTGGGCGAAGTTGGATTGTCAAGAAAATCAATAATTTACTAGTTTACGGCTGCCTTGGATTTTTCGCTCGTTGAAAGAGGAGGGCAAAAAAAAGAAGACAAATTGTAAACGTACCGCCATGTGCTGACCGTTTTTGGTCGTTCAAGCTGAGTGCTAGACACCGCTTCCCCTTGGGCACCGGCCCGACCAGAATCCAATGATGTTCGAACCCAACAGGTAGTAAGCCCTCGGATAGGTCCAAGAATTCAGCCCTCATACATCGATCCCGAAATTTACGATACTTATTTGGTTTAGAATTCGAGATCGATTGGGCAAGATGATCGGCCTGATTTGATTTAACGGGTACGACTACTGCTCCTACTTGGTCATCATTTCCTCTGATGTTTTCACTCTCGTCCGCATCTTCATACCTCCCGTCACATTCATTATCATCGCTATCGCCACCTAGGAAACAATCCGCAAGATCTTCGATGCCTCTTATAGAATCGAATGTACTCGAGCGCCGCTGGATTGAATCAAAATATCTCATATAAGTATTTGTACTACGTCTCGT
This sequence comes from Puccinia brachypodii, assembly GCA_019395275.1. Lineage (NCBI taxonomy): Eukaryota > Fungi > Basidiomycota > Pucciniomycetes > Pucciniales > Pucciniaceae > Puccinia > Puccinia brachypodii. Next base: position 13,976 of record LUKR01000710.1, read on the forward strand.
GTATCTCTAAAGTCGTGTACGTAGGGAAATACCGACTGCTCTCTGGATCGCCAGCGCTTCCTGTCTTCTCTTGTCCTGAGCGGTAACCCTGTCAGACAGTCCGACCTTGAAATTCGTTCGACGAAGTTGTGTCCGCTCTTCCATCTCGGCTGATGCGTCCTGCTTGGGTTGTGGTCACTGGGAAACGCTGAACTCCAGCGGTGCTGCTACCGCGGGGCGTGGGACCAACTTTGGGAGGTCGACTTCGGGGGTCCAACGGCCCTGCCACACGACCTGCCAGAGTTTCACGGTGTCAATCCAAACTCTCCAAGGCTCCGACTCTGGCAGCTTCCCCTCGACCCGCCATCCACCCCTCCACTTGCCTACCCTGTCCGTTCATCCATCCTATCCTACGAACCACGCCACAAATTCTTTTGCGACACACATCCCCCCTCGAAGCATCCAAAAAAAATGGCCGATGAATCACTGGACCCTCTTCTTGAACTCCTTGGCCCCACAGAAACTGCTACTTCCACCTCGACTCGCACCTCTCCAAGAAAAAAAAAGAAAAAAAGGCGAATCCAACGCTGTGAAAGCCCTCACCTCAGGTTCCACAATAGCCTATATAATCATTTCAAATTCCCTCGTAGTACTTAGTCCTTTCATTCCCCTCCCCCCCTCCTAGCTCAGTAGAGATCATTTCCCCTTTACTAATGAGCTAGCTTGCAATAAAACCCCACCTCCGGTTCTAGAATCTCTTTCCAAAGCTCTCCAAGCTTTGTCTAGCGCCACTATGTTGACGTATGGTGAAGACTCCACTTTTGAGTCTTACAAACCCCCAAACCCATTGAAGCAAATACAACCCCCCAACCCATTGACAAAACTCTCAAAAAGAAAAACTGGGCCATCAAGGAGGATAACCAGCTTTGTATTGTGTGGTTGAATACAACTCAAGACCCAATTGTTGGAACCAGTCAAAAATCTGACCCATTTTGGGAGCATATGCATAAATACTACGCAGAACTTTTGTTTGTGCAACAGTATTGAATGTCGCTGGGGGCATATTCTTAAGTACGTTGTGGGGGGTTTATATAGGGCATCAAACAAAGAAGGTTTGACGGCTTAGATAAGCCACTCAGGAAAAGCACAAACCCACTACCAAAGAAAGAAAGAGATGGAAAGCGCAACGGGCAAAGCTGCATTTGGCTGCCAGAAAAGGCAACTAGTGGTTGGCGGAGGGGATCTGCCAAGCGCCACAGGCTCTGGATCTGGCAGACAAAGAAGAGAAGGGACTTGGTCAAAATGGTAGAAGGTGTACAGGCTACAGGGGTGAGGAATGTGATGTGGGATAGCCGCCATTGGGCGTCTAGGAGGAGCAACACTGAGGGGCACTAGCGGACTTTGAGATACAGAGTAGGGGCAAAGGCGGCAGTAGGAGAGTGAGTCACAGGCAAGGCAGAGTGTGGAAGTTGTAGAAGGTGTGTACATAGCTGTTTGGGCTTGAGGAGGACTGGATCTAGCGGAGGCAGAAAAATGTGGGACTGGAAACTGGACGGCAGAGTACTGTGGGACAGGATTGAGGGTTGGCAGAGGAAGTGGAGTGGGTAGGCTTGGAGGAGAGGGGGAGGATCATTATCATATTATATTCCAATTATTCTATCATCATTATCATTACAGAAAGAGAGAGTTGTTAGACTAGGCTATTGTGTTTGTAGAGTGTTAATGTAGTGGAGTTATCTGCAGTGCATTAGAGGAATAATAGATAAGAAAGCCATCTTTTGCTGTAGAAGTGGTAGTATAGAAGAATAACTTACCCTGAACCTGGAGAAAGAGGGATCCCTGTAGTAGACTAGTACTGTTTCTTACCTAGGGTTATCCTTTATTTCCACAACATCAACAAGTACATCGGCTGCTACTCTCACTCTGAAGGCCATCTGAAAAGTGGCCAATCCCAAGAAAATATAGTAAGTACATTTTTGGGGGGCCTATCAACTCCAAGATCAAGTGATGGATGACCAATCTTTATTTATTTGCTACACCACAGGCTTTTCACGCGAGAGGCGTGGTTGAGTTGTTATTGGGGATGGAGGCAGAAACACATCAGAATTTATGCTAGTGTGAGCAGCACTATCACTCCATGTTGTATGCATAATTTCTAAGTTTGAAATCTAGATGAATCTAAAAATAATGGTCTGGGTTTGAGTGGCCTTGGGTGGTGGGGATTTGTCTCAAAGATAGGCAGAAAATTTAGGGGCAGGGGGACAACAACTCTGGATCTAGAGGAACTCAGGTAGCGTATAGGTTTCACAGCTACATTTTGAGAGTCTTTTGGTTACAAGGCAAACATTGTAACAGAAGCCTTGCAAAAATATACAATCCGGCTTCCCCATTCAATTTTACACCCCTTTGAGATTCCAAGGCTTGTGGCTTGAAAAATAAGACTTGTAAATTTGATCTGCCCCTTACAATATCAAAATAAAACTGATTTATTTTATAAACTGAAATTTCAGTTTTGCTCTTGGTCAAAATTATCATTGTTTGATGTCAAAAGACATTCATCATATTTCATTTTTACTCACATATCTTCTTAGTGATTCTTTCATGTTCATCCACTTGGAACTTCTTTTTTTTTGTAATTTTTTCTCCTTGATGTTTTTCTTTAATCTCATGTCTTCTTTTGGCTGTCTTTGGTCAACATCAATCTTATTATTTTGACCACCTTTTATTTCCCAACTAGCTATTTTTTTTACCTCTCAACCCACTACTTTCCACCTTGAAAAAGTTTCCCTTATTTTTTCAACTCTGTGCACATCTTTTGCTGACCTATTAGTTCAATATTATAGTTTTAGTACTAATTGTGAGATTATGGGCCAAGAGGCAATAGAAAGGTTCTGATATCTTCAGAAGCTGTGGTACAAGGTAAGCAAATAAAACTAAGTCTACATTCTCCCAATTTGGAGTGCAGAAAACAGGTCTTTGGACTACCTCAGGTATGGCACTCATGACACAAAATATATTGTGGAAAATCCTGGTCCCTGAACTCTACTCTAAGCCCTGCTCCTCACAGCCTTGCGAAAACATGTCACCTGATTACATATGCTCAGTTGCCTTGTATTTAGTCTCACCATTCCCCTTTACCTAGACAGCAAAGACCTTCCTCTCCTGTCTAGGAAGTACCCTATCCTCCTTCTTTCTCTTCTCATTTCCTTTTCTCACCTTACTTCACTTGTAGATACTGAGCAGAGATCTTTTTCTCCTGTCTAGACTGAAATTCAATCCGCCTTGGTACTAGAGCTTACACTCAGGAGCTATTGAGCCCTTTTGATTGTGCCTTTCTGAAGTACTGTGAAGGGCCAAACAGTGGTACTTAAATCTACTGGAAATAATCTCAACAAGCCATAAAGTTGAGTAAAAGACTGATTATCAAGAAATGAAAACAAAAAACAAAAATGGAAAATTTGTAAAAAATAAAACTATTTTTTTCTGAAAGTTTCAATATCCATTTCTGAGGGACCAGAATATACACTGCCAAAACTGATTGGTTGGACACACTGGTCTGACAAGTCTTTGGACCGGCCTGTCCAACAAGTTCTTGGAAGTGGCTGTCCAACAGGTTCTTGGACTCGCCCGT
>LUKR01000711.1:1445-17577 GCA_019395275.1 Puccinia brachypodii
AAACTAAGTTAACCTATGTTTGTAAAGTATGAAATCAAGTATCAACTCCGTCCTACTCTATAACTACTATTTTCACTTCTAACACTTGTCCGTAACTGCAAAGGTTCTCATACACAGTTGTAAATACAGCCTCATCGCGGGCTTACACCACACAAGTATTACTATAGTGCGCAATGTCAAATCAATAAGCACTTAAAAGAAAAAAAAAAAAAAAAAAAAAAAGGTTTTTGTGTCTTTTAGAAGATTTACTTTGTACCAGAGATCAGAGATTCCACCCAAGTCCCTACCTTCAGTTGAGATAGGAAATTTTGGAGAGAAGGGAAAAGTGTCTTGAGTTAATCTCAGTTGATATTTCAAACACTTCACCCCATCTTGTGATCATTTGGGCCCCTTTTACATGTTATAATCAGGTGGGATCTAGTGAAATTAAGGCCTTGTTTGTATGTCCATTGTTATGTGATAATCAGGTGTTATTTACCACCAAAATTTGACTCATGGGAAACAGCAATATATAGCTGTCACACAATCTAGCACCAAATCTCACCAGATATTGCCAGATTATCACATATCACTGGGCTTTCAAACGGGGCATTATTGCTAGGTTGTGTGACAGCTTTAAAGTTTTGTATGCAGTAAATAGGGGGTATCAAATATGGGCAATCTGAAAACTTAAAACCTCATTATCTCCTCAAGTAACACATTATTTTTGTTGGTAATACTTTCAAAAGATACACTGTCATGGCTTCTAAATTATCATAAACAAACCTTTCAAGATTGTGGATTGGTTTAAGAGTAAATGAGGTTTTAAGTTTTCAAATTTGTCATATTTGATACCCCCTGATGATGTCAGATTATAAGACAATAATGGCTGTCCAGATGGGGCCTTGATCTTTTCTGTCTATATTTACTTGTGGAGAGTTGGTGCAGGGAAAAAGAAGTCCAAAGGGTGAAAACTGGGCAAAACAAATCACCCGGGGCAAAATTTAGCCGTTCCCAAAGGTGTTACAGGTTGCAATGTCCTGTGACCCTACAGGACCAACATGCATGCAGGGGGCCCCACAGTAAATGTGTGATTGGACAGATACATCACTTGTGACATAACCCCACCAAAATCCAATATCACACTGCTCCCCGTAGTGTTTCTGCCTCACTGCCAAACATCATGGGGCACATCACCCGGCCACTATCTTTTTAGGTTGCCCATCATCTTGGCTCAAGCTCCCAGAATACATAGCCCAGGGACCCAAATCACTCCACTGCTGACATTACATAGTCATACACAGCTCAGAGAGCTTGGGTCATCCAACAGGCCATCAATTTTCAGTTGCATGAAATCTTGGCATTCCCCAACCTGAACATTCAACCCCATCCTGATTCAATCTATAACACCAATAACATTCTTGTAAAGAAAAGTTGATGTCAATGAATCCTCAAGGGTAGATGTGTCCAACTGCATATTTTTCTTTTTCTTTTGAGATTAATATATTGTTGTTTGAAGAATCCTTGGACGGATTTGCAGGATTTTCACTTGAAAATCTTGGATTTTCTCAATTTAAGTTTCAGTTTTTATTTTTATTTTTTACCTTACAAGGCCATGATGACGTCATTGACATTCATCTGGACCACAGCACCCACCAACACTGTGGACTTGTCATCCAAATGTCCAGCTGGCGCCAGGCTGCAACCAATCTGACCACTAGCCAAAACGTTCATCTAATACCCTTGGAAGGGATGCCTTCCTACCGGGTTATCATACAACTAGCAGAAAATGGAAGATTTGCCGGCGGGACTCACTATTTGTTCTCTTTCAATCCAACAATTGAGATGACTGGAATAGTTGTTGGAAAATGGTCCTAGAACCTTGTGAGTAACCTGTTGATCCCGGTGATTTAGCCAATCTCAATGACTGACTGGCTACATAATCTATCTTTTGGCGTTGGCTGAACATGTCAATGGACTCTACTCATCACTGGCCAACTTGAATCCTGATCCTGACTTCATTTGCGAGTACATCGACTTTGCCCAGATTCAGTCAAGCAAGGAAGATTGCGGGCTGAAGACTCTTTAACGGGAAAAACTCCACCAATCCAAGAACAAACAGCAAGATGTCATCAGGATGCAAGGATGATCCTGTACAATTGTTGCTCAGTTATTAGGTGATGTGAAGTTCAAAATCAGTGAATAGTTGGAGGAGTCAGCAGTGAACTTGACTTTTCCTTGACAACACAACATTCATACCTTTGTAGCTTTTCAGCTTACAGTTCATGTATTGAGTCTTACCTCAATCTATACCAACCATCCTACCCTGAATGTGCACTACAAAAGCGATTCAATCACATTTTGTAGATGCACAATTACATCACATCTGCAAATGTGATGTTACCACACATATGTAAAATGTGATCAAATCCCTTTCACTTATAGTGAAACCATTGGATCACATTTTACAAATGCACAATGACATTGCATTCGTGAATGCAATGTTATTGCACATCTACAAAATGTGATCCAATTGCTTTTGTAGTGCCATGAATTGTTTTTATCCAGATGATTGCGCACCTAGCTCACTTTGTAATAGTATCCTAACTTGATCAGAAATTTTAATTGCCAATGTCAAGGGCTACTTCGAAGATTGGCACCATCCTGGTAACAATCAATGCAGCCTACGCGCCATCTGAACAGGCCAATGTGCTCAAAGTGAGCATCAAGAGAACCACTTTTTCAATGCCGAAATTCTTTGGGGAAACATTGAGATTTTTTGATTTTTAAAGAAAGTAGAATGTAAAGTTCCGTTTAGTACACCTTAACTCAAATCTAAGGATATCATACCGATCCTTTTGAGCTTGATTAAAGAGATACCTTCATTGGAAAACTTGATCATCGTCGAGAACAGGTCTGACTTACCTGGTAAAAGATCGAAATCAAAAATCATTCAGAAGTTTCATTTGATCAGCTCGTCGTCCTCGGCTTCTTTGGTTACCGAGGTCGATTTGGAACAAGTTATCGATCAGAATCAGTCTCGTGCTTTAGCCTCTCGGTTATCTATTCCTCAACTTGAAGCCGAGGGGCATTCGGACCGGCTGAACCTTTGTGGCCGCCTCGTACAGCCGAAAAACCATCAAATCCCCAGTCATAATCGGGTGAGGTTCGCGTTGTTGATAGGAAGGGCCGGGTACACATCCTCGATATGCCGGCGTGGTACTGGTATAATCGGTGGTTTTGGCGGTGGCGGTGAGCTGGTACCCTTGCTGCTGTGTGTTCACAGCAGGGTGTCGTCATCGCACCACAGCAGTGTGGCAAAAACCGCCGGCTCAAACTGCTGCACGGCGGCAGAACTCCATAACCTCTAGCCTTGGGAAAACTACGGTTTTTCCAAGCTTAATTCAAAAGACAATACTAGGCAAATGCAATGATAAATACTTGGAAAGACAATTGTGCAAGTGATTTTAAGATGAATATCAACTAGGAGAATGCAAGCCGCGAAAGAAAGGTGGGGTGGTGGCAATCCTCATAGTAGTAAGCTACAATATGACAAGAAATTGGCTCTTCTTACACTATCTTCAAAATAGTATTAATGTATCAAACATTTGCCTTGTGATATATGAGACAGAACCCTTTCTCCCCCGGTGGGGTGCTAGGATTGCCGTGAACCCAGTAGTTGAGAGAAAAAACATAGTCAGAATGGAGGGAGGTTGAAGCGGGTGGAGGAGTCATGATAATATTTAACGAATAGATGAATGATGTGATGAGGAGATTAAAACACAACGAAGGCAGAGAAATAATACAGTATGAAAACATATATCTGGTGGTCGGCAGCACTTGCCAAACCGTTGATTTTGGGTTCGCTTTCGGGAAAGGGCATCCCATATGGAGTTCAAGACGAGAATAATCTAGATGTAGTCATGCTTTAGTATATCGTCCCTTCATCATCTATCTTGAGGGTGAAGTAACTATGTTTCAGGGCTTCCTTGACGGTTATACGCTTGTGAGGCTCCCACTCCAGGAGCTTGCTGAGCAGATCCCTGAATCGTGCATTTTGAATGGATGTTTGAGGAATGATATCCTAGATAAGAGGGCCAGGGTCAGTAACTAGGTATGGTTAGTGCTCTGAGGGACAACATTGGGACTCACTTCCAAAGGGCGCATAGCTCGGACAAACTTGCGGCTTTGTCGAGTTGTGTTGGACTGTGGATAATCGAGGCGATGGTTCTTCGTGAACCATTCTGCACGGTTACGGCTGTTAATTGGCGACATGGTCAGGATGATGTTGACATGTGACGACAAAACGATGGACTTACGCCGCTCTCCTTCCAAACTGCTCGGGCATCGGACCAAAGACAGCTTCCATCATGGCAAGATGTTCCAAATTTTCATGGGTTTGAAACAACGCTTCTCCAGTGAAAAACTCGACGAGGATACACCCGATGGACCAAACATCGCATGGGAATGACCAAGGCATGTCTACGGGCAAGACCTGGCGTGAGTAAGTTGGTATCGAGAGCTGATTGAGAAAGGTGGCTCACTCAGAATGATTTCAGGTGCTCGGTAATGCCGGGTCGAGACAACCGATGCATGGTACTCATCTTCGAAGGTAGCGCTACCAAAATCGATGAGTCGGATGTCGGAACACCTTAATACCTTTTTGGATTTATTGGCTCCCCGCTAATGAAATATTACCGGACGTCAGAATCCTATCGTGCGTTCAAGACAAGAGATGAAAATTACCTTAGTGGAGATCAGATTAGCTGAGGCATCGAGCAGTAAGATGTTTTCTGGTTTGAGATCAGTGTGAACCAGGCGAAGCTCGTGAAGGACTGGAGCAAAGATCGCATTCTAGTTAGAATGGAATATCGAGCCGGGGATGAGCAATTTTCAATACGTACACGCAACACTAGACAAAAGCTGCTTAGCAAAGCTTTGAATGTGACTGGCTGGGAAGGGGCTGTACTGATTGTCTTTGAGAAAGTCAAAAACAGAAAGCGAGAGCAATTCGGTCACGATACAAATGTGGTTGCAGTAATCAAACACATCGAGCAGATGTATACATTTGCTTTCAAGAGAAATCCCGTCAGTTAGAAGATGGGATAAGCTTTTAGCGACGAGGTTAACTCACTTGACATTATCGGGGTCTCTTTCGCGAAGGAGATTGAGAACCTTGATTTCGATTTTGCTGGCATCTCGGTCTAAAATGAGCCACATGACAGTTAGCGGAGTAAGTTAATTCGAATCAAGGAGTTTCCATTTACATTTCTGCACTGCACGAATGACTTTGACAGCAACTTCTCGTCGACGGCCAGAGCGATCGATCGGGGATTGGAGGTCTGTAGCTTGAACGACTTTCCCAAACGTGCCTTGGCCAAGGAGTTTGACGACTTGGTCTAAGAAACAATTTCAAGTCAGAGTCAGGGGGAACAGACAGAAGTCCAAAATGAACTTACAGCGATGATCACCCAGTAGGTCATCCGGTCGAACGATATAATGACCTTCTTTGTCATCGATGGGTAATCGCTCCGGTTCGTGGCGCTTTGCTTCGCGTATTTCGTCTCGCTGATCAGAGAAGAGAAGGAATCGGCATCAGTTCAACAAAATTATCGTGGGACATAAGGAGCCATACAAGGAAAACAAACCTGTTGTCCAGAGGAGTAATTTTCATATTTTCGCTTGCTCTTGACCAAAGACTGAATTTCCTGGGGTGGAGAGAAACTTTATGAGTACGAACGGAGATTCGGTCGAGGTTGTGAGCTGGTTGAACTGCTGGCTTACTATAGGATGAGTTGGATCAGTATACGTTCAACAGAAACGATTGCGGTGGTCTGTGGACATGGAATTCAGAGGCCAGCTTACCGCTGTTATTGGTTGGACGGGCATAACCATTACTTTTTGATGGGCCAGAGTGAGGTGCTAAGTTTGTGGGACGGATCGAAGGCCAATTGAGAGAATGTCAGTTCATGGGATCAAATGAAGTGGCCAGCCAAAGTGGTAAACAAGGTGACCACAAAAGTATTGAGCTAGCTAGTATTTCTTGTTTTTGCTCAACGGTCAACGAGAAGCAGAGATGGCTGACTGGCTCGTTGTAAAGGAATGATTGGGTGTTGAGGTACTGAGGAGGGGGTGTATGATTCTTGAGACTAACTTGGACTGGGGGTATCAGCCAGAACGATAATTTCCCTGCTTTGGCCACTGGATTTATCGACGAAGGTATCCACCTTCCAAGCGCTCTTGGAAGAGTTCTGACGGGGAAGCGCTCGATGATAAGACCTTGTATTATAAGTGGAGAGACACATGGCTGGTTTCCGGTCTGGGGGCAACTGACGATGGGCCAGGGTAGACGACATGAGGGGTCGGATGGAGAGCGACTAAAACAACTGGATGAGATGGTTTAGTAGGGTCAGGAGGAGGAGGATGGACTGCTGGCTGGGAGAATGAGGAAGCAGAGACAGGAAGGTGGGCGGGTCTGCGTAGATTTCTCGAGCAGACAGACCAGAGGGCATCCAAGGGGAAAGTTCTCCCAACTCTGCAACACCGGCCACTCGCTCAAGGGAGAGTATCAGTAGGGGGCTGAGAGGAGGACATAACAACACCACAGTCCAGCACACATCACATCACATCACCCACGCGAAAAAAAAACCATAAATCACATAACAGCGGCCGACTGGGTGGTTAAACACACACAACAACACAACACGCACCGCACAACATACAACAGCGTGTATGTTATGTACTGAGCAGTTGAGACTGAGCACTCAAGAAGGCTCACTTGTTTTATATCAGTCACCCCCATCCCCATCTCCTCTGGCCACAATCCCCCCCCCCAAAAAAAAAACCGTAACTTGACTCAGTCCCTCTGCAATTGGCGCCATCCCGCTTAAGTGTAAGTGGCAGGCCAGACTTGAAGTATAAGCAGCTACCAAACCATGATCCTTGAGAGGATATGTATCTCAATGTTGATGGAACAGTTTCATCTAACAAAAACAAATCCACAAACTATTACGAAAATACATGCATCATAGCATCAATATGGCGGCTTCAGCCATATCCATCAAGTCAATCCTCACATTTGTTTTGTCCACCTCATGCACATCTTATAAGTTAACACAAGTAAATATGTATGACTCTGCTGAAGGAATAGTTTAATTCATTCAAACTGGAAAAGAGTTGCGCTACTAAACTTCAAACAAAAACTCGAAGACGAGAGAAACGGACATCAGCGATTGTTGAGGTACAAGTTGGAGTGTTTCGACCACAGGTAGACAACCCTTTTTTTTTTGCTTTTGAATCAAAGCAGAAAAATAGAGTTACGACATCATCGTTTACTATACTCGATTACAAGTTTCAAACCTTTACTACAACGGCGACGGCGGCGGCCACTAGAGGGAGTTACATAGACTGCAGTTAGAGATCAACGTTTAAAATTTGATTCTTCATGATGATGTCTGGATCCCAGTCGCTCGTGAGGTTCGGTATCCATACCAGAAACGAAAACAAAACGATTCATGATGGGGTGATTGTGTTCCAGGGATTCTCTACTTATCGACCGGCTTAGAGAAAACCCCTGCACTACTCTCCCTCTGAATTCGTGAAGCCTGGCTCAATGGGAACCACTATTTATGTAAAACCATGGTCGAAGGATAAGGCCAATCTTTGATTTGCTGTACCTTTGAAATGCATGTTCCTCAAGAAGGCAAAACGACGTGATGAGTAAAATCAAACATATTCATAACCATATTCATTTTACAACCTTGGATCCATCATTCAAGTCTTGACAGTTGACACAACCGACTCGGTCTGCTTCCCATTGGATTTGTAGGCCGATTTTCGGTCGCCAATTAATTAAAATTCTAGACGTCTAACTTTATTGGGTGACCAATACTGATGGAGTTAAATGGTTTGAAATTTAGCTTTGAACCGTTGACATTGAGAAATCGAAACCAACGGCAAGTCCTCCGCTTTTTACAGCCAGTTTCGTAGCGTTTACTAGTCGACTTAGTCGGACCTCTAAGATGTTTATGAGGATCTTCGAAAAGGTAGGAGTTGGGAATCCAAGAAATCAATTGCAATAATCTTCCAATCAAGGATATGATGCGGTTGACATATATGAAGCTTGCTTAGTAGCCCACATGTGTTGTGGCCTTAATCCTTGATGTTGTATTACCCCCCGTGCCTGCCTCTTCAACCCCAGCTACTCCAAATGTGGAGTTTATACACTACACCAGAAATTTGCACCTATTGGGATGGGATGTTTCAAAAAGAAATTTGACAGCAACTCCAGGAAAGTATGGCCCCAGCAACAAGTTTTTTTTTTTCCTCCAAAGCTTTTGCAGACTTGGATGAATGAAGTCAAGTTCTTGTTACCTGCGTGAGAATCAGGGGGGAAGCAGTAGGGTTTTGTTTGACACTTGCATCAGATGTGGCATGAACCTGTTTACTTATTATGGTTTGTCATGGAAAATATGCAATTTGGGGTAATTCTTGTTGAGGATGTTCAAAGTGGGTTTACATAAGTTTACACATGCATAAACCCATGTGCGCATAAACTTATTTTCAGGAAAAATCAAAATCAAAAATCAGTTTGTCTGCAAATATAGTCTGTCCACACTAAACCTTGTAATTTTTCATTGCCATCCTGTGTTGAAATCTGATCACATTCACTACCTTATGGTGCCTCTGATAGTTTTCAATTGATCCACAAAGGTCATCCAACAGCTGAAACCAATGGTTGATCAAAATCAGTAATTACAGTGGAGGACTTCTGTTGCCTAAATGTCTCAAATTCAGTGCCTCAAAAGCTAAACTTTTTACTTTGTTTGGTGATGAACACTTGACATGGTTTTTTTTCACCACCAAACAAAGTTTTGAATTTAGAATTATCTAGTCTAAATCTGACTTCCTAGATCTATAATGGTTTTTTTGAATTTTGATTAGAAATTCAGATGCAATAAAATAAAGTGAGAAACTGCAGGAACCAAGCTGACAAGGAATGTAGGAAGTTCTTGGCATTCATCATTGCTTGAGAATTTGGTGAGATGAGAAACTTAGCACCTCTTTGTTTGCAAGCTATTTCCCTATTGCAAAACTTACAATTAGTGGTACAGTCAAAACTGTCTAACCACATACCTGTTGGTTGGAAAATTTTGGTATGTGGTTAGGGGGGTTATGCACTAGTAGAAATGTTCTGTTTAATGGTGTATGTATACCCTTAGAGAAACTGTGAAACCACATGAAAATATGTGGGTTTTCAGGTTTTTTATTTATTTTCATAGGTGTGTTTTGTGCAGTATATCAGAAAAGAGGGAACAGAAATACATAAAAACAATGAGCAAGGATTGCATATGTGAAGATAAAGAGTGAAGATTGCAAAAAAAGTGTGGGTGATGCAGGATTTGACTAGTCCAGTGTGACTGCGGAGGTCAATTCAACAGGAGAAGTTTTGGTACAGGATGATAGGGTGGTTGGAACTGTTACAGGGTTGAAGTATTCCTTAATTCAAGTTTTTTGACCTTTAAAGTGGAGATGATTTAATATTTTGTTCTGATAACTCTCAAGGAGGTCAGCCAGCCTATTGCTATCCTCATCATCCACATCCTTCAAGTAACAAAGAGCATGACAAATTAGATTGCATATTTCCTTCTTCAAAGCGTGTGGAATTTGAGGCACTTTGCTTTGAGGTTCATTGTCTTCCAAGTCAGCTTGATCATCTTATACCAAAGCAAAAATCTCTTTGTTTTTTTGCACCTGAATACATTGGTTGTCTTCTCCTTCTGGGTTAAGAAGATTAGTGATTGACATTCAATTGTGTCAGCTGGCAAGCAAACCCAAGTTACCCCTTAACTTACCAGCTTACAGTTTTGCTACACCAACTGCAGTTATAACTAGATTCATAATCATTTCACACTTGTGTTCAACTTTCACACTCTTTTCAGTGATTTAATTATTAACATAGTTTATATATGCTTGTATATAGTCAACCCAAACAAGCTTAATATATAAGTTGTACTCCCTGAAATCTATTGATCCCTAGACTTTCAGAAGAGAAGATTAGTAATAAACACATTTCATCTCATTCCTCTTTACTTTGAAGATACATCAACACATCACTACTCCAAATCAGCCTATTCCCAGTATATAAACACATCACTTCTTGGAACTCCAAAGCCCAAAATTCTCAAAAACTCATCAATGGCTGGGCGTAAACTACTTGGACCAGATCATCATCATTCTACAATTTGGAGCCACTGGTCAACACCAGTAAACTTCCATTGAGCGGATTCTAGTCACCCAGGAGTAACCCACCGCTGACAGATTGTGTGGAAGCACAGCTATGATCTATTCCAGAGGGTATAGTTGAGACTCTAATATCATTGTGCTCTCATTGAGTTTCTTGTTTCTGGATACATGATCAATTTAATTGAATCAATAGAGACAAATTGCAATCATGATGAGGCACTAACACAACATCCAGACAGTCAACCGGACACTCCTTAATGGTTTTTGTTGCCCCCCAACAATTTGTGATTGTTGAGGCTGAGACACTCTCCGATTATTTTTGAAAAATCTGAATAGCTACCAGCTGGTTGAATTTGAACATGTCCTTCATTGGGTTTTGTGTTTCCTTATCTAGTTCCTTGGTAAATTGGTTGACTGATTGCATTTTTTTTTGGTGGTAAGACTTGAATAACTTGATGATGCCAGTGTCAAGCGGCTGCACATGACTGGTAAGCTTGGGAGAAAAAAAACTGAAACACCACCTTCAGGAAGGGTGTGGCCTCAAAAGTTGTTGAGTAGGAGTAAAACATGTCAATCTTCTTCCTTGAGTTCAGAGTTCCAATAAATGAGCCATATTTCAAAAATTTCTGCTGTCATCCAAGCATTAGAAGTGTGGGATTATTGGTAGTTATAATAATCAGCTGTGTATCCTTTGAAACATTGGGGTTTCTTTGACTTCCCACTGAAGAGAGGTGGTTTTTTCTTGCTTCCATCAGCATTACAAGTGAGAGATAATTTCATCTGAGTTTTTTCAGGATTGACTCCATGAGTTTCTTTGAATGCAAGAACAACATCAGGCTTCATGCTTTTAAAATATACACAAGTCATATATAGTCAATAATGGTGATGATATTGAAACTTGAAAGCAAAAAAAAAACTTACCAGTAAAACGGCCCAGTATCATCCATGTTGAATATATCTTTGAGCTCATGATCCTTATTGATTTCTGGCATCCTAATGATCTCTCCTTGGACAATGGTGATATCAACTGAGGCAGCTTCACTATGCTTCTGGAATGTACAAACTTGATGATGATTTTTGAATGATTCAAGCCACCCAGAGCTCAAATCAACACACTCTTCAGAGGGTATCCCATTGATACAGGAAAATTCTCACCATTTTTCTCTTATAATTTCACCACTGACAGGTAAGACGTAGTGAACAGCCTGAGTCATCCATCCACTTAACGCTGCTTCAACTTTTGGGTAAGATAGGATTTGGATCGCATTGTGAGATCTTTGTTGGTGTTTTTCACAAATTGAATCCTTGGCTTTCAACCATTTTGAAAGAAGAGGTTAATTAATTTTTAACTGTGGAAATACATTTTTGAAATCTCCACAAGTTTTTGTTTGATTCTTCTTATTCTTATGATGCCAACAAAAGACTTGGACCTTCTCTGCATAACTAGCATTGATAATTTGGGAGTTGCTGTGAACAACATTGGAGCTTTTTTTTACACTAGATTGTTTGTTGGAGCTGTTCATGTTGGTAGGAGTTGCTGCTTTTTTGATGTTAGAATCATTGTTTGAATATTTTTTATTGAATGGAATTGATTAATTTTTTGGGATAGAATATTTGTTGGGCTGAGTTGCTGATTTTTTCAAGCTGGATTGTTGGATCAGATTTGTTGATTTCTTAACACTAGAATCTTTTTTGGTCAAGATTGGTTTCTGTTTATCTGAATTTGTTTTCTCTGGTTAATCTTTTTTTCTTGGTGACATTTTTTTTGTGATGTAAGTTTTGTGCTATCTTTAGGGCAGAAGTTGTGGATTTCAAGGAAGTCCTTGACATCATTGGAACTGAGGCAAATTGACTGATCACCAGAAGCTAATGAAATTGAACTAAGGCAGCTGATTAATAATTCACCACTAACAGGGTTTCCTAATCCATCCAACCACTCCTCCTCATCATCTGTAAGAGATTCTCCCTTTTTCATCTTGGCTGTAAGTTGAGACTGTCTTTCTTTGTATTAAACCTTCATCAAACAAAAATAAATCTCTAAGATGTCTAACTTGAGTTCTTCATAATCTTTGGTAGCATTGCTCAAACTTGGGAGTGTGGACCCTTCATGAGTAAATAGGGTGTTTGCAACACAGGAGATGTGGAGGGGTGACTGGCATAATTTTCCAAGAAGTTCAAGAAAGCTCTGGGTTGCTTCTTGAAAGGCCATTGTTTGATTTGGTTTTGGAGAGGATGAGAATGCACAGATTCTTTGTGGCAAACAGCTACATACATAGATGCAAAAGGTATCTGTCATTGATGTGTCTTGATAAATATCTAAAATTTCAGGATCATTACAATTACTAGACTATCCTGAGAACAGTTTAGTTCTTCAATGGGAAAGAGGAGAAAGTGCTTGATCTTTTCAATTGGATTGATGGTAGCTTGGGACAGGAATGTATGCAGTTATGTAAGATTAAACATAGATTCATAACTTCATAAACATCAATTTTTGGTCAGGGGTGGGGTTACATAATCCCTTCCAAAAGCAATTATTGAATTTCTGTTTATGAAAATATGCAGTAATTTTGAATACTACTATTTAATAACACTTCAGGAATTTTCAGAAACTATTCAGTAGATTTCCAACAGCTTCTCAATTCTACACTTTCTGGCAATGTGATGGGAAGTTGATTGCAATTTTACAAAACTCTGGTTATAGATTTGACTGTGTGGATGAGTCCAGGATTGAAAATCTCTTGAACAATTGCCTCCTTGTTTGATCAAAACCTCCTGATTGAGAACCTCCCATACATTTTTGAGCTTTCTTCATCCAAGTGTTTAAATTAATAATCACTGGGAGTGCATAGATGTTCTTGAATATTGAGGATATTTATAGCATTTTTTTCTCATTGGCCATGTGGGATCAATAAATAATCGTGATGGACTAATCATATTCCAGAAAAAAAAAAGGTGTAGGTCAATTGTATCCTTTTCTGGAGGGGCTTCTTCCAAAAAGTAACATCATGCATTATTGCTTCATTATAAGACTTTCAGATTTAGATTTTCGAGTCCCCAAATCTGTCTGGCCGTTATCAGAAATGATTTCAGGCCTGGAGGAAACAAATTACTGACTACTCATCAAGACTAACCTTGAACTACATGGTTAAATTGATCAATCTGCATCTTGATCACAAGAGACCTAGCTTGATTAGAGAGAGATTTTGCCCCTTTTCCACATCTACAAACCTTGCTTTCAGGTTCCAGGGGGTCTTAGTTGGATATGTTAAACAAACACTGGAATATAATCCTTCCTGGCATAATACCCGTGGAGGTGTCACAGGGCATCACCGCCCATTTTCTTCTCTAGGGGCCAGATTGTGTAGCATGCAAATTCATGGCGTGCCCCAACGCATGTCTGACATAGAATCATGCACCAGGCACTCGTAGGATTCAATCTGTCCCTTGGAATGTTCCCGGTCAGTCAAGTCTCATGAGCAGCCGCGTGACTGCGGGGGCTCACACAAACATGTTAAAGGCGTGTTGAGACCGAGAAAATGCTAATTGGCCTTCCTGGTTGTACCGTTCTCCTTGAGTTCTGTGTATCCCTGAGACCTGCTCACGGGTCGCAGCGCCTCGCCGGCCGATGTCGGGTGTCCGATGCGGGAGGCTGGAGATGCGGAGTCAAAATGCTGTCCAGGTGTCACGCATCGCCAGCGGAGTCGACCGGCTCCGCCAGCTCGGTCTGACAACACAAGGTCTCGGCCGAACCAAGCGATGGCTCAATCGAACCCCTCTTCCCCTGAGCTGTCCACAACGATAACACTTTCGAGTACGGGGACGACAGCTGGCGCAGGAACTCCCTCAACCGATAATGATACCTCATTCGATCGTTGGAATCGGAAACTACGGATGACTACTGGGCTCGGTCTGCAATCGAGCGAAGAAAGACAGGAATGGCTGCTAAGCCGTTGTCGAGGTTGGCGGGACGACTTGGTAGAAACTAGTGAGACCCAATTAAATCTTACTTGGACTCTAGTTTCCTACAGGACTCAAAACTCAACCTTTTTTGAGCTACCCAGGTCCAGTAGTCCGATACCTTTTGCAACACATTTCGACGTTGCCAGTCCCCGATTCGCAACCCCCGTCTGGAGAGACTCCTCAATCGATACCAATTCCCATCAACTGTGGGATTTGCAGTCCGATGCGGTCCGCCGGTTTATTTTCACCAAACGAGTTAGACCCTTCATCTCCCACTGGAGGCCAGGTCAGATTATGTGCAGACTCACTGGCCTCAAAAGGTCATATGGAGGACGTACTGTCTCACGAATTAATACACGCATACGACCATAGGCGATTCAAGATTGAATGGACCAATTTGCGACATATTGCTTGTACTGAGGTGGGTCCCACATCGCTTTGTCTCCCCCATGGCAAGGCATTGTAGATCAATCCTGTGTTGCCACTAAACTGTCTCAATCGATCCGGGGAATATTAGATTCGCGCCAACGCCCTGTCAGGGGACTGCAAATGGACACGGGAGGTCGACCGTCACATTTTCAACTTTGCAAGGCAGCGTCAGATCTGTGCCCGCCGCCGAGCAATTCTCTCAGTTGCCCAGCACATCTCAGCAACATCACAACAATCGGGGTCAACGACTAAATCAAGCTCCTCCAAGACTCTAGCGTCCGAGCAGGCAGAGAAAGTGGTGGACCAGGTGTGGAGTAGCTGTTGGAACGACACCCGTCCATTTGACGAAATCTACTAGATGTGATTACCATCCTCAATTGGAATGCGAGTTCTTTTGTAATTCATCATGGCACCTGCCAGGAATACTGCATAGACTGAAAAGGTATACATCACAGGAACCATTGCCAAATCAGGACATCAACTGTTGCCCGGGATTCTGCCAGGCTCCTTCTGCCATGATGAAAATACTATGGCGACGAGGCACAAGACTTATGTAAGGAGAATTTAGTAGGATAGTGTAAAGAAACTTCAAAATGATACGCCAACGCTTTCTTAATCATACGCTAAGCGACTCATGCGGCAAATGCTTAAAAGAGGTAGGCTCAGTCACTAGAGATAACTTGGCTCGGCAACGGCAACGGCCAAACAGAAAAGCCCAACCCAATCAGTATATCTTCAGCCATCTGGTGCTCCACAGCATTCTGGTAGAAGTTGTACATGTCGAATCCGAAGCTAATTAACCAAGTACCTTGTGGGCTATTGGGTTGATGATGGCTTATCCGCGAGACACGACTTTCTCAGGAGGGCTCGCAAGCAAACTACATCCTCAACGTGTTGAACTCTTACCATCACCTCCAAAACTAAGCCTAGTTCAGGCTCTCATGATCGATCTGTCCACATAGCCAGGAGCCCCGTAAGACTAGCAGTGATTCCATCACGTACTCCTCAATCGAAGCAAGCTAGTGCTATTGAGGAGTATTTGGGAATATAAGGTTCACCATCAATTCTTCGCACTCTCTGGACTACGAAGTTGCGCCCAAATCTAGCATTGGTACTGTGCGTGTGCCCTTGAGGGTTAATTTAGTGACCCTCGTCGTCGTGCAAGCGTTGTGGTCCAACCGTAGCGCCACGACTTGCACGCTATGTGAGTGGAAGGATCTGAGACGCGCGCCTAACAAAGCTGCTTGTTCCGTTCAGTTCTTCATTCGGGAGTCTGAAAGATCGAATATCATTATGTTCTTACCCCCAAGCAATGAAGCATTACCAGGCTGGCCTTCCTTCCTGCGAAGGGAACTTGTCACAGCTCGCGAAATCGGCAACATCCCTGAGTGCTTCCCATAAATCATCAACCGACGGATCCGGTTAATTTGCGGGAACAGATAAATATGATTACCCATGAGCATGTATTTTGCTCGAGTCAGATGTGAGTGCCGCTGCCACCAGATTGAGCCAGGCTGCG
>LUKR01000712.1:0-13484 GCA_019395275.1 Puccinia brachypodii
ATTCATGCTTAGAATCTTCTTGAAAAATTCCATCAAGTGCCATTAGTCAAAGTTGATGGGTTGGGCTTCTGCAGTCAAAAAACTGTGTGGCACAAATTTCTGTCTAGCCACTGTACACACATACACAAAATTAGAATAATAGAAAAAAGAATAATCTTTTGATATAAAATAAAGAAAAGAAAAAAAAAGAAAAAAAAATCAATTGAAATTAATCATCATCATGATATCTATTTATAATTGTGTATGTATAAAGTGTATAAAGTAAACAGTAAAAAAAAGGAGAAAAGAAAGAAAGAATTTATGTATATATGTATGTATGTATGTAGAGTTATTTATGCTTATTTATCAATCATTTAGGTTTTATTGTTATCTAAACTAGCAAAAAGAAAAGAAAGAAAAGAAAAGAAAGAGAAAAAGAAAGAAAGAGAAAAAAAGGGGAGGGGGGGTGAGAATTGATGTTTTTTTTTTGGTTCATGGATTTATGAGGTACACACACAGAGAGAAAGAGAGAGAACCATAAAACGAAAAAGAAAGAGAAAGAGAGAAAAAAGAGAACTTATTGCTGACACATGATTGAGAAGAAGATAGAAAAAGAAAAAAAAAATCTGTATATATATACAAAAAAAAAAAAATCTATAAAAAAAAGAGAGAGAAGACAAGACAAGTATTGATTTTATTTTAATTTGTTCAAGAGAGTGGAATAAAGAGAGAGAGAGAGGAATGAGTGGAGATCAAGCGGCGCGTAAAGCGCGAAGACTACCTTGAGAATCGAGTCTTCTCCGTTCTCTATGATTCAAAGTTTCCTCACTATCAGCGAGTTGTTCGTCACTATGCCTAGCCCTGACGGTAGCCGCCGAGATATTCCTAGCCCTAGGTTCGTCCCGATTGTTGGTGTTGTTGGAGTGAGGGGGGGAGACAGTGGTGGCAGATAATTGGGAGGTAGGGAAGGCGCTCGGAGGTAGCGGTGTTAAGGGATTAGCACGATGGTGTCCGGTCGTCGAGGCGCCCGAGGCTCGGCTGAGACAGGTGATCACTTCCGCTTGCTCCCTATCACCCACACTTAGCGAGCTTGCGTGACGAAACGGGTGGTGGATAGAACGGTTAGTCGACGATGTACCCTGTGGAAACGATTGCTGGACGTTCACTGATTGGGCTCGGCCGTGCGATATCACGTGGACGTTCCGGGATGTTCCCCGAGTAGGTGGGCCCGGCTCAGTTGGTCTATTATATAGTGAACTGGCTTTGTTTTTGTTGTTGGTGGTGGAAACATGATTAGTATGGCCAACTGATGTGGATAGTTGCCTTGTAGGAACTGTATGCTTGATCGGGCCACTCTCGATATTATCCCATCCCTCGTCATCAAGACTCATCGAGTCAACATTGGTCGATGACTCGGTATCATCCAGTGGACCGTCTTCATCAAGCTCCTCCACTCCAGTCGATTGAGAAGTAGGTCTGGATGAGGAATGGTCATCCGCTCGACTGTTGGTTCCCCAATCTTCAGGTTCAGACCAACTATCGATCCCTAGATCACTATCATCCGATGGTCTGAAATCCGTGCTCGTTCGTGAGGCACTAGGATCGTTATTCGTGCGCATCCAGGCCGGTGTCACTTCTGCGATGTGGAAGAGAGGCGGTTTAAACTGAGACAAGAAGATTGATTAGTTAGAGACCATCAATGCGAAAAAAAAAAACTGGCCAGGGGATATACATACCGATCTTATACGGGCAGTCAAATCTTCCCAATCAGCTTCATCTTTGACTAGGAAGCCGAGTAGCATACTTGGATCCAAAGCTGACAAGTTCATCCTTCGAACCTTGTCAGGGTGGTAAGTCTGTAAAGCCGAATTAGGATAAGCTCCAGCATAGAACTCATCCAGTTGTTCTCTCCTTAGATTGATAGAGATCGAAGAAGAATTGCCGGTCTGAAATGAAACTCTATCCGAATTTGTGGTATGATTATTATTTTGCTTTTTCGGTCGATTGTTGTATCGCTCAGATCCAGCTGAACCGCTATCGGTATCCGTCGATGAGATCTGTTCCCAGTCTCCATCATGCTTCCCAATCGAGTTTCGAGGATTCAGGCCAACCCTCTGAGCAGTTAACATTAAAGGCCTCGGTGGTTCTTCGAATGGAATGGCTGGTCGAGAGTGATGGGGGTCAATGTAGAACAGCGAGTCACCCTGGTGGCCGCAAAAGTAGTAGGAAGAGGATGGCCGGCCGCCGGAGATTCCAACCGATTGAGGAAAGGTGAAAGTTGCCTGTTGAATGGAATATGTCATTTTGAGTAAAGGGTCTTCGATAAACGGATTTTGGTTCAACAAAAAGTTATGTCTTACTAACCTTAATCGCCTCGTAGTATGCCGGGTTAACACCATCTAGTCCTAACCTTACGTTGATCAAGACAAGTACAGGTCTTTGCCATGAGGTTTTGGTTGAGCTAGCGGGATTGTCTAAACTTGCTCCGGAGGGGGATGTAAAGTAAGAGGCATTAAAGACATCGGAACGGTATACAGTACCATCGACATCGGTAGCCACTCCTAGTCCGGCAGGCAAGAATTGATTTGTCAAAGCTCTGTAAGATGGACATGCAAGTAGGTAAGAATTCCCGCAATAACCCGGCGTCTTTTTTTTTTTTTTTATGAATTTTACTTACTTGATTGCCCCGGCAGCTGTACTGGGTCCGAACCATTCACCTACCTCTTTGCCTAGTTCTTTTCCTTTGGATGTGAAGTGATGAACTGAAAACGGGGCGAGTGGAGAGGAGGAGTCGATGAACCATGATAGCAGACGAGCGTACAGCGGGTCCACGGGTAAAGAACACGTGGGAGACATGATCGATGCGATCGGCCGCCGCCAATCTAACGGAAGAAATCGATCAGAGTTTTGACTGATAGTTATGAATATAGAGAGCTTGCCACGAACCTCTTCCAAGATGAGTTACCAGCAAAGCATTGGCCAACATGCTCTGTCCCGTACGTAGCATGCATCCCCATCCAACGTCAGAGTTTAGACCTCTGGGTGGAGCTGAATCAGGCATCCGATCGTCGTCCTCGGTCCGTACACCAAGTTGCCGATGCGGACTTGGACTGCGAGAGCCGCCTTGACCACTTCTTGGTTTCTTGCCGGTCCGACCGATACTCAAGCTCAATGATGCTAGCATGCCTCCTACGCGTGCACCTGCAGCGCCGATCGCAGATGATTTTGAGCGATCGTTGGAACATGGGATATGTGGGAAGTCGGTGCGATAGGTCAGTCCGATGATGGAGGTAAAGGCGTGAAAGAATACAGGAGGGTAAGAGTGAGTGACCAAAGCAGGTAAGAGGGTGGGGTCATCAACAAGTTTGTTGCTGTTGTTGTGAATATGATTGTGAGGCTGATTAAGACCAAATGAAGGTTCGGGTGAGGGTGAGGGTGAGCCGGGTGAGAGTGGCATGTTGACGTTTTTACGACTGGGCATGACGAGTTCAACACTTTTCCGTGCTGTGTGGGGTGGTGAGTTATGAGATAGAGATG
The DNA here is from genome assembly GCA_019395275.1 of Puccinia brachypodii. Lineage (NCBI taxonomy): Eukaryota > Fungi > Basidiomycota > Pucciniomycetes > Pucciniales > Pucciniaceae > Puccinia > Puccinia brachypodii. Next base: position 3,517 of record LUKR01000712.1, read on the forward strand.
AACTGTTACTATGGTTTTTAAAGATGCCTTTGGTCTTGCCTACGGTAACCCGACGGAGGCCGGTTCGTTTCTTGAGTGACAGGGGCGGATTGTGACTAGCATCAGAGCCACTTCCAGTTCCAGCGTTTCCAAAGGAGAGGCCAGGATCTTCGGGGTTCCCCTCATCCAGAACTTCCTCCCACTTCCAAACCCCAGAGAACTGTTGACCACCGATTATCCATAGGTCAGCCGTCAGACGAGAGTCGTAGGAGTGAGCATCGGTGTCAAACATGTAGTTGACCGCCTTATCGAAGAAGTTGCCGAGTCCACGGATGTTCGAAGGGGCTAGATGTGGGTTCCCATTGGGTGAGCGTCTTGGATCGACCGGGTTGGATCGAGTGACTTGCTGATGTTCTGGTGGTGTCGAGTGGCCTTTGAAATGAGCGCCTTTTTGGTTTTGTTTTCCTCTAGGTTTTTCGGGTGATCGGGGCGAGATGAGTGGAGGGGTTGAGTTGATAAGCGGGAGATGAGAGCTTGAGGTTGAGAAAGCGTGTTGAAACCAGCCACTAAGACGACTGGGTAGAGCGGCAGGACCATTGGCTACGATAGATAGGGTGGAGTCTCGAGATGATTGTCCGAGATGAGTTGTTGGGGGTTTGGGTGGCCTTCGAAGGGTTTCAAGAGGTTGAGCAGAGAGGAACTGATCTGCTGTGGTCGTTGATGAGGATAAGGAGGAGGATGACGAGGAGGAGAGCTGTTGATTGGTGGAGAGATTATTATTATTATTATTCTGCTGATGGTGAACCATTTTTGAAGTTTTTGTGAGTTGTCGGACGAGGAGGGAGGCTTGTTTTGATGGTGAAATTGAGTTTGAATGATGATGATGTTGAGGTTGAGATTGAGTAGGGGGTGAACCGGGGTAGGGGAATGCGCCGTGTTGTCTGCCAGGTTTGAGAGATTGAGATGGTGGAGGTGTTGGATGATCTTCTTCTAGTGGGTGAGATTGATGATGATGATGGACAGAGTTAGTTGATGATAGTAAGCTTTCACGATGTGGTTCTTCAGTTGTGGTTAGAGTGACGATGGTATCGGTGATACTGTTTGGATCCCCAACGTCGAGTGCGTCTTGGAGAGAACCCTCTTGTCCATCGTCTTCGAATGAGCGAATATCAGCAGGAGTGATTGGATCGTAATCGGATAGGTTATCTCTGTTGTGTTGGTTGTTAGGTTCGACCAGGGCGGGTGGACTAGGTTGTATAGTTTCGATGAGAGAATCTCTTGAGTTGTTGGGTTGTTCGTTTGAAGTTGATGGTGTGGATGTGAATGGATGAGGGAATTGGCTAAATACTTTTGATGAGGCACGTCTCAGCTGGATGAAGGGATAGAAGTCAGTATGGTTTTTGTTTTTTGTTGTTGAGTAGGATAATTCTGACCTTTGGGATCGAGTTACCGGTTAGTTTGTGCAGATGGTGGTTTGGTTTTGAGGGTGGTGGTGGTGGTAATGAATGTTGTTTTTGTTGTTGTTGTGGTGGTGGTGGTGGTGGTGGTAGAGTGATGTGAAGTGAAGTTCTGTTTTCAAGTGTTGATGATGATGATGATGATGATGATGATTGTTGTTCGTTTGAAGTTGAGGTTGAGGTTGAGGTTGAGATTGGGATTGCGAATGGAGCGAATAAGTGAGTTTGATTTGATGAATGAGTTGCTGATCTGTTTCTAGTGAAGATGTTCCTGCTGCTGTTGTTGTTGTTTTGTTGTTGCTGTTGTTGCTGATTCGGTTTGAGTGTGGTCGAGTTCATTTTGGTGGGTTGGTTCTGAGTTTTTCTTTTTTCTTTTTTTCTCGAAAAATTAATATCACCCAAACCAAATTCAATTCAATTTAAACCCAACAATCTACACATCCCTCATTCCTCCGTGTCCGAATCACACCTACTACGTCACCGACTATCTCAATCAATCAACAGAGACCTGCCCAAAGAAAACCCTAAAATACTTACAAATCATCACTATCCTCATAAGAAAGATTGATTAATTTTCCAAAAAAAAAAAAAAAAAAACATAGTCTCATCATGACAAACTTGATGATCTAAGTAAGTATACCTTGATTTATCAAGCTTTAGGCCCCATTTGGCCGCACCCAATTGTGATATATGAATACATGCAAATCACAAGAATTGGATTAAGGTTCAGAAACCTTAAACTGATTATTACCCACCCCATTATGAGAACTAGTGGCTGTTTGGGAAGGTCACAATAATCACCACTTTAATATTACAGGACCATTTGGCATGACCACCACATCCACATCAATTCCTCACTACCACTCATGATCACTGTCAACTAGCCCACAAAAATGTACCACAAAAAAATGCAACCAGCACAATCTCTGCTGGACCAAAGCCACATCCATCCCTAAATTGACCAATTTCCTCCCCAGTGGAGGGGGGACCCTCCAAAGGAGGGACTTATGCACTACATCGCCTTGCTTTCACATGAGGTTTACAAAAAAAATCATTTTTTTTCAAACCTCCATAGAGGGACCCAGACCCCTCTGAGGCATAGCTTGTTGCACACCATCATGAGGGGCACATGTACGATAATGTGCCCGTGCCCATTATGAGGTGGTAGGGCCCCACACACGGTGCCCACCTCAATTTGTGTGCTGTTGGGCCTTTTGGGGAGATTCCACCACCCATACTGCCTCCTGCATATAATACAGCAGCTGAGGTCTGTAACTCATAACATGGGTGGACACACCTGTTGTTCAGTTGATATTCCTCATCACACTTGCCATCCGGAGGGGAGTGTCCTAATATTACAACCCCAAATCCATCTGCCACAATGGCTTTCCTGCAGGAGATCCCCAAGGAGCCCAAGGCAAACAATTAACTCCCAAAGGCACTGGGGAAGATGGATGATGTGTCCCTCTGAGTTGTTTTTAAACTGATGGTACTGTGCGCAAGCAAGCAATCAAGGCAATCAGAAAATACAGGTAGGTAGGTGGAAAATTGAGAGGGATGAGATTGTTGGCGGTGAATCAGCTTCCAGAACAGGCTGGTTTATAAAACAGCCATCTCTGTAGGGCAACATCTTTGCTACCAGGCAAACCACCATGGGCCTGATATGAAGACCTGGGGATGGCCTTGCTTGCAGGTGCCAAACTGACCCAAGGGTAATATTCTGTGGCACCCCTGGTGTCAAATCACAATGTAATGTGATAAATACCATGTGGTTTGAAACCACATGTTATGTATCATCTGGTAGTACAGGGGAATAGCCCCAAAGAGTGGAATCTGTGTTTCCTCCAAGGTCAAGCCAAAAAACCCACACCACAGTGTGGCGTCTCGCCCATGAAGGGTGGGGAGGAGTCAATATAGTATATCAAGAACAACATCTGTGAAAGAAATCACAAACTGAAGTTTTTATTTCTTAATAAGTTAATAAACAAAAAGAAACATATAATAGATAATAATAGAATAAGAAATATTTTACCTGAAGGCAGATAATGCTATAATAAAGAAAAGATGAGATGAAAGATAGTCTTCTTTTGAGCAATCATTAATAATAAGAGACAGTGTTGAATTTTAGGCTCAAAGGCCTATAAAATCAATTTTTTGGATATGCAGGAAGGGCTCAAGTGCTTCTGAACAAAGCTGAAAGAGGGCTCAAGTTCTCCTTCAGGAACGATCCAAAAAGTGTAAAGAACCAATGAGTTGATTTCAATGATGACAGGCTGGGTTTTAAGCTACTACAACTGGGAGGCTGAGTTGTGGGACATCAGGAGACAACACTACAAGCATATTCAAATGAAGAAAGGAAAGGAGAGTGTGACAGAGAAGTGAAATTCCAACAAAAAGAGAATCAAGTTGTTTATAAACATATGTAGTTAACAGTTATTCTTTTTTTTTTGAAAAAAAAAAAGAACATAAAAAGAACATCATAAAATGTTGGTTAAATGAAAATGAATGATTTTCATAATAAAGAATAATCAAGAAAAAGTAGACAAAGATAAGATGTGGAACTACTCTTGGTGAGATAGAGCTTGGAAGGGAGATAGTAGAAACTGGTAAGAGTTCTACTAAAGGTGCTGGTGAAGCTGCCTTCCTGAATATAGCTGGGGGTGGAGATTAACACTAAGAAAAGAAAGAAAAGGTGTGGCTGATCTATTCTGACTAAGTCTTAGTAGTGCTTACAGATAATAACTAAGGAATTCCACTGGTGAGTAGGAGAGAGGTGAGAGGTGTAGGAGTTAAGTAAATGTAATGTATGGGGATGGTTTAAGGGCTTTATTCAAAGTACTAATCAAAGACTATTTCAAAGGACTATTCAGAGGACTATAAAGGTTTGCCCCCAATTTTGGGGAGGGGTATTATTTGAACCTTGTTGGGGGGGTTGAGGTCTACCACTGCCACCAAGGATACGTTGCCCAACAGCTTTTGAATTCTTATTGACACCGGCGTTACATTGAGTTTGAATTGTTTGTTTGGCTGCCAGAGGGTATTTTTTTAGTTACATGTAGATGTGTAAATGAAATGGCTTCTACATATGTAGATGAGCTGTGTAGTTATGTGTCAGCCTTAGATTCAGCTCAGCTGACCAAAAGTCTGCTACTAAAATTGTAAATATTTATTTTAAAAATAATCTAATTTCATAATCAGATTATTCATGAATTTTTAACTTAAGTCTCTCTATTCCATTTCTTCTGAAACCCACTAGAAGTGGTACCTTTAATTTACATCTCTAGTTTACCTTCATTTGTGATATCTTTGCCCTGCGCGCGCCTGGCCAAATTGAACTCACTGACTTGCACGCCTCACTGCGTGTAGAAGCTGATTCTGTAATAATATTCTATGTATTGTTGATCTTTGAGGTAGTTGCTGGTTGTGTTTGAGTTATTGTTGGAGAAGAATTGGAATCACCACAACATTACTTTTGATATATAATTATACAGTTAATATATAAATATACAGTTAATAATAATTGTAGCCTTAAACATTACAATTGTTGCTTATAAAGGAAAATAAGTAATATATGAATAACAAGTTCAAAATCAGGTAGCAGCTAATCAAGTAACTTCATAATGAAGATAAGAATAGAAGAGATCACTTACCTATAAAGGGTCCAGTGATCCTGCTGAGTAGACTAGTCTTAGAAGGGATAATGGAGATCAATCTGATGAAGTCAGCAAGGATGAGAAAAACATACAATAAGCTGATTGTATTCTTGAGAATGAATAATCTATACAAAGTAAAGTAAGAGAAACTTGTGTGTTAATATTACAATTATTGTTTTGAGTATTTTCTTTTTCTTGTGGTTCTTGATGGTTATGGTTTACTTGATCTTCAAGGAGATCAAGTGAGGGAACCAATCCAAAGCTGGAAATGATGCTACTGATGTCATTAGAGATTTGGCATGTGCTTTGCTTGCTTCCTTGCAAGTCAGGATCAATAAGACTGTCTTGATCTCTTTTTAATAAAATTAGGACATGGAATGAACTTCCAAAATTCCTCTGTGCTTTGAGTGTAAAAACTCAAAGCAGAATTTGAGGCTTTTGAGACCCCTAGAACCTTGAGTTATCTTTTTATGATACATCACCCCACTGGTTTTGTCAAGAAATCAGCTGGATTGAGATTTGAACAAATATGTGTGAGATAAATTAGACTCTTTTGAATAAGTTCTCAAACAAAGTGTAATCAAATGTCCTTGATTTTTGTTTTGAAGCTATTTTGACACGTCTCACTATTCACCAAGTCAATTGCCCCTTTTTTATCAACAAAAACTTGAGCCTTAACCAACTCCTTCAGAGGTGGCCATGGAAGTTCTACCATCACTGGGTTTGATGTGACAAGTTTCAAGCCATAGGGAAAAGTTGAGTCTCCAAAGATGGTGTCTCTTGACTTCACTACAGTCCTCTTTTCCATATCCCACAGGTGGTAACCATTACCATTGGATAAGTACAAAAGAAAAATGGAAGCCCTGCCTTTCTGATCTAGTTTCTTGCAGTTGGCTTCCAGGACTTTGAAGTATGTCAAGCATCTGAATGGGTGAAACAAATTGATGTCAATGGAATCTTGTTGCAGGATAGAGTTTGGTGCTTTGAATCCACTTGGAGTATGGCACAGGATGGAGTTGTGAGCAAACATCAAATCTTGAAGCGTGTCTGTCCAGATTCCAGAAATACTTTGGCATATGGGCGGCTAGGAGGGATGATCTCACTAGGCTGCTGATGGTTCTGTTGGTATGCTCAGCAACTCTGTTCAACTCAGGTGAGTGTGGTGGTCCAGGGTCGTGGCAAATTCCTGTGGTTGCTAGGTAGTTCTCAAATTCCTTAGACAAATATTTTTCTTTTCTTTTGGATTAATCTGACTCAAGAATATACCCCCTCCTTCTTTTTTTGTGATTAGTCCCACCCATCAATAACAATTGGCTTCAATTTTGGACAAGATTTGGGATGCCCCCCCATGTCATTTGGGATAAAGACTTGCCAGTTGATCTTGGTGATGTTCTTCTTTCCTGCCTTCCCAATCATCAGACTGATTCCAGAGATAATTGTATTGCACTCATCTTTGGCAGCAATCTGGAAATCTTTGAATGATAGCTTGTTGGGATCAATGTTGATGTACATCTTAGTTGTAGATGGGGATTTGGTTGGTTTCCATGTTGGTTTTTAGCCTTGCTTTCTGTCCTCTAATTACAACAAATAGCTGACAATGCACTTGAAGGGAACCACCTGGTGATGTAAGCAAAGTTTTTAATCAGCTCATTCAAATGAAGAAAAAGATAAAGGTGATGTGATGCTGACCACTGCAGGTGCTGGGCTTGATAGCAAAGAAAATCCATCACAAGGAAGCAACTCAGATTCTGAAGAGGATGAACTGCTGTCCTCCGAGGGGGTCTCCTTATCTTGAGAAGAGTGATTAGTATCTGGAGTACGGCTTGTTGAGTTGAGATAACTGTTGATCATGCTCTGAGTTGAGTTGTTGGTAGTGTTAGACATTGTAGACTGTATTCTAGTGGTTATTAGTTTTGGCTCTATATTGCCCGGATGGATGGTGGTGATGGTGAAGATTTGTCGGGATCAATCAATGGTATTGTTGGTGGTGGTGGTCAGTGCATCGGGTGGTGGTGGTGTGGATCGGCCGGATGGTTTGGATGGATTAAACCAAACATCCGAACAATTTGAACAAATCATGTGGCAAAAATGGTGGGCAGAGACTTTTGTCAAAAACAGATTTTTCAAAATTCCGCTCTTTTGTTTTTTGTAAGCGGTCCAAGATTTCTTGCAAACACCCAACCAATCACTAAACTGATCACTTAATTAAAAACAAAAATGAAAAAGAAAAATTCACACTAGAGACTAAGTATTCTGTGTATGCGATACAACTAGAGGAAGAAAAAGTTAAAGAGAAAAAAAAGGAGATCGATGAAGCCATATTGGTGAGTGTAACTAAGAAAGATTTTCCTCAGTACAAACACGACTAGAGGAGATGAAAGAGAGAGAGAGAAAAACATAGTGCGTATAAAAAATCAATTAAAGAAAGAAAGAAGCTTGTGTATGATCAACGGTACTCTATCCAACCGAGCCATGTACCCTAAAGCGACAAAATAAAATAAAAACAGGACCACTCTATTGATTCTTCTTTTTGGTGCCCGAGTCTTCTTCTTCCACTTCTTCGTCTGTTTCTCCCTCTTCTCGGACATCCGCTAAGGGGTTTCCTACGATCATCCTATACACAATTCTCTAAAAAAGACATAGACACATTTTTTTTGTTAGCTTATCTGCTCTAGTTAATCACATGTTACCTACCACGGAAGATTGAGCTCACCCAGATCAAGAAATACCTAAAAATGAGGTACAGTCGATTTTGTAAACAGGTCATCAAAGAAAATGAGGATGAGGAAGTTGACCTCGGGGCGTAAAGTGAGACTTACCAAAACAGATTCAAGATCTGAAGGACCATGATGGGCGAAAATATCTGCCATTTCATCCATCCAGTTAGATAGACTTCATTCGACGGTGACCATCGCTTCGCGAACTCGGGTACGAGTGTCTCGTATTCCGTGTAGACTGAGTATAAGATCCGGAGGTTTTGCCAATGTCGGAAATATCTAGACATTTGTTTGAGTTATCAGCATCGGTTAAAACTCAATCTCAGGGCTGAATGTAATCCTTACGTCCAAACGCCCAAGAAGAACGCAAAGCTAACTTCAGATGTACGTTGATACTTGGTGTAATTGATGCACTTGGAAAGCTAAGATTCATATGGAGAGCAATCCGGTTAGAGTCGATCGGAAATGTATATTTGAGCAAGAGACTCACTGCGAGAAACGTGTCGGAGATGTCCATGGAAACGAAAATCGTGGTGCCGATCATCGTCACTGTTTTAAATTTCGAAGAATCAAATCAGATTAGCCTAGTCATAGAAAATTTCATAGCACACATCATGCTTACGATTTGTTAAGTAGGACCATCCAACTAGCCATAACGTGACCACGTGCTGAAATAATTATAATCTCTTTAGTAACACTATTGTAGGGGGAGAGAGAGAGTGATGAGACATAAGCCACTAACATGAATAATAAGTTCGACAAAGTCACTTCGAGGTTTTTCGATCCTGAGGGAAGCTAATAGCATCTGCTGTAGCCAGTATGAGAACTGTAAGAGATAATAAGTTTTGGTGACCGGTTCCATTCTCCAATGTGGATAACCGATCCAAAATTCGGCAGTGTTGTACCACCAGGTGGGTTGACTGGCCATAACACGCTAATATGAGAAATATATTAGACTCAAAGATCCTAATGAGAAGGGGAGAGAGCGCGGAAACTTACCATTCCGATTAAGGTAGCAGAACCCCAATAGAAAACCGCATATCCTTGATCGACAAATCTATCTTGTTTGGTACCTTTTAGGCTGAGGTACCTCGAATAAGGTCTGATGATATATTCGGTGACTGTCTGACGGATGAAGGAGAAGACGATGATATAGAAACCGAGGAAGAGGAAATCCTTTGTACCTTTCCCATATCGAGGATAACTCTCTTCCTCCTCTAGTGGCAATGGATATGAGATCAAGACCATAGGAGAGAATGGATTTGAATCTACCCATCCTAAGAATTTGAGTTGTGCAAAGATAGCCCAGGGGATTAGGATGATGAGCATCATACGAAACGAAGTGCCTGTTTGGAAGCTTGGTTAGTATAAGATATATTGTTTTATGAGAGAGAGAGAACTGACCTGGATGGCGCATCCATCTCATAGTTTTCAAGTCATGCCAAAATCCTTGACTAGCTTGCTCCCAGTGAGGTATCGGTTTTTGAATGTGTTTTTTTGAGTTTGATTTTGGTTGATCGTATGATACAGGTGAAGGGCTAGGAAGTGGGGAGAGGTTCCTCGTATGATCGAAGTTGTTAGCCGCAAATCGATGGTCGGGTGGAGGGGTGTGGGTGACATGGTTTAGTACCAGTTGGACTGATGAGGTTCGAGTACGGAGTGTTGTCTGAGTTGATTGTTGGTTGGCCATCTTTTGGTTGGTTTTGGTTTTCAGAGGAAGTTCCTTATAACCAGCTAGTCACTCCGAAAACCAAAAGTCAAACTTCCCAACCGATTAAAATCGAAAATCAGGGGAACAACATAGGAGCAAACTAATCTAGAACATCAGCGAAAGGAGCAACCCTCCTTCACTGTCACATCATCCCCTCATGATGACACTCACCCAAAGGAAGCGGATGAAGAAAGAGGCCATCTTGTAGCCCTATCTTACAGTTTGTATTTTGTTATCATTTCCTGAATTTCATTTTGTTTTTTTTTTGGGAAATAAAATCAGAAAATCAATAAAATAATACATATGATTACCAGAAGAACCGAGAATCAGAAAAAAGAAAAAACATAGCAAAAGAAATTACTGGAAAAAAACTCACATGCAGTGAGGAGAAGAAAAAAAAAAACCTCCAATCAAATGGAGACAACAAGTTATTGAAGCAATACCAAAAATA
>LUKR01000713.1:0-17562 GCA_019395275.1 Puccinia brachypodii
TTACATAATAAGCTGTGCTCAATCATGAGTGACTTCCCCCCGACACCCTGACTACATGCGCCGAGACCGTGGGAATCGGGTAGAGCCTGATATCCCCGACCTGACAACTATTCTGATTCACTCACCACAAAACGGTCAACAGCGAAAACGGTCAACAGGAATTTCCTTCCTTGGACAAAATTTTCATTCCGAGAACCAAACATCCAGCCCAGAGAAACAAAATAAGAGTTGCAAACGATGGCCGACCCGGATCACCATCGACAAGCGCATGAACAAGGTTTCCAATCGACAGTTCAGTTGAAGCCAGTCGGGATGGCTGAACAGCCCAAACGGGTTCGGCAGAGGACACTGAGAGCATGCGATGCTTGTCGCAAGATGAAAGTGCGTCGTCGCTTTCCCCCGATCGGCCAGTCAAACGCTGGGATGTTGAACTTTGACTTTGCAGATAAAATGCATGATGAACTCAGAGGAACCTCCCTGCGAAGCTTGCAAACTCACTGCAAGACCCTGCAAATTCGAACACGTTGGCGTCAAACGCGAAAAACCTCCTTCTGTTCGGTAATTAAATACCCAAACAAAACCCTGACCGTGGAAACTAATAAATACTGATATCGATACCATCATTAATGTCTTTTTTCAGGGAAGTTGATCAACTGAATCGTAAAATTGCACAACTAGAAGCTGTCTTGATAAAACTGAGACCACAAATCGACCTCAGCTCATTACCGAGAACGGCCGACCAGGCTAAAATTATGGCCAATGCACTACAAGATACCTCCTCTAGCGACGATCTTCGACTGAATCCCCAGACACACCTCGGCCGTCAGAGTCCAATCAAGGAACCTGAATATGAAGAGACCCATGATCATGAATATGAGGAAATCGATCACGCAACTCTAGATGAAGATGAAGAAGAAGATGATGATGATGATGACTTTCAGAGCATGTTGAAATCAATGGGCGAATGCCAATTATATTCGTGTCAACTTTTGGACGAAGTTAAGGATCCATCCAGCGGTCATGATAGCAAGAAATCTCAACCGCGCGAATTGCCTCATACCGGATTAGGCTCAGAGGACCATGAGATCTCGTTAATAAAAGACTACTGTGATAATTATCTCCGAAAGAATTCTGATAAGAACTGGCCTGATCTGGACCTGGCCGATAAATTAGTCTCCACCTACTTCGAGTCTGTCCACGCTTATCTTCCCATCGTACACGAGTTTGATTTCAAGAAGGATTATCATGCCGGATTAGCCGACCGAGATACTGGCTTTAGATGTCTCTGTTATTCAATATTTGCCGCTGCTTCGCCTTACTCTGATGACTCAAGGGTACTCTATCCTCTTCATTCCGATGGTCCACATCCTCGTCAATCTGCTGGCGCTCTGTTCGCTCACGCCGCTCTTAATGGATGTGCCAAATATTCATCTCTCGATATGCATGGGTTACAATCTCTAGCGGTTTTAGCTTCCTACATGCTCGAAATGTCCAATCCTCGCCACACATTTGCTATATCTATTGAATTTATCAGAAGAGGTTTGTGGAAGCCTCCATTTTCCTTGACATCACATTTGTATGATCCTTTACTTGCTCGCTTGATTCCTCCAATATCTGACATACCCACTCTCACTTCGATTGTCGTCACACATTTGTCTTGCAGCTGTTGCCTCGGGAGCTCATCTCGAAGAATCGGCGCGTTGGGATTCTTCATTTACCAATAGTCAATTAAGAAAACGGGCCTTTTTCACATTGGTTGGAGCTGAAAAACACACGACATCTTCACTTGGCTATCTCAACATACCATCAACTTCGTATGACTTAATATGTAAGTATGAAAGAAAGAAACCCTTTGAATATTGGTCTAGAAGATATAACTGATCGCTCGCACATTCGATGGGGCGTGACGCTCCCATAGCTCCTCCACTTTTCATAGATGATGCAACGCTAAGTCTGCTGGATAAACAAGATCAAATGCAACCGACACCAGAAGCACGTAAAAAATTCAGACTCGAGCTACTCTTGAAACCTCAAACCCCCGCAGAAGCAGCTTTCAATGCCATATGGTCTGTCAGAAATAAAATGGAATCGAAGAGATACAATATGATTTTGAATCAATTGAAGCCATCAGCCCAAAACCATTCATCATCAACTGACGGTTCAAGCTCTAAAGATAAGAATAACCGACACCTGTTTGTTCTCAACTTTGGAACGGCTTTATCGGATTTTATCGAAAATGAGATGGATCCCATGGGACGATGGAATCCATCTCTAACGTCTAAACGAGATTTATTTGCCACGTCATATTGTGCTTGGTGAGTGTACATGTTCCCTTTCAATCTGAAGAGCCAACTCTGTCAAATCTGAAAGCTTAACCAGCTCGGAAATTTCAATTTACGATCACCAATGATGTAACACAGCTTACTGTGGAGCATCCAAATCCGAATCCATCTCGAAGTCATTTCCGTGTACCCAGAACTGGCACATATATGCCTCCAAGCTGCCTCATCCATCTTGGATACTATGGGGGACCTGAAAGCGCTTGGACATTTGCAACTCCTTCGCATAGTAATACCCTATTTTGTGAGCCCTCCTTCCCTTCATTCCCTCTCTCATTGTGTTCACCTTTTTTTTTTTTTGGCTCACAGTTTGCCAACGTTTGCCTGCTCAGCTCGCCCCGGTTGGGTTGCTTTTATTGTGGGCTATCAGCCAGGAAGACAACCCGCATGTTACTGCTGATCTCAAAGCCAATGCCTGGATTAAGATCACGAGATGCGTGGAAATCCTTAATATTTCAGCCCCAGTGTAAGCCAAAATTCCCTAACCAACAACCGAAGAAATTTTTTCCTATGAAGCAATCCCTCGCTGAGTTGCCCATTGGATTGTTTTAGGTCATTTGTCTGCGAAAAGCTCGCACTGAAATTCACGGCCTACATGGAGCATTTCAAGGAGGAGGCCCACAACACTACGCCGGATACCAGTACTTCGGTCAACACATCTAAGAAACGTCCGTTGAGTGAAATCATGGCTAAGAAGGTCGAAGAACCTACGATTTCCAACTTGCTATTTTCTCAGCACCCTTCACCAATTGACCAAAGCTCCTATGTCGAACCAGGTCAACCAGGACCATCGAATGTAAGCATGAGTTTTGAGGACTTCGTGAAAACTTCAGGATGCTCTCAGTTCCCAAGCTGGGATCTTGATGCAAACCCATCGGTGCTAGCATCTGGAAACCAAAATCCAAGTTTAAATCAACAGAATGGTTACGATCTATCCTCTTACTCGCATCTTCAATTACAAAACCTTCTCCTTCAATCCGGAAATGTACCCCAACAACCCCTGGTGGACCTAAATCTTCCCAATGTCCCGCTCCCAGCAAGAAGCCTACCCACCAGCCACCCTCAGCAGCCGAATCGGGAAAGATCAGCAAATCCTTCTTCACTTGGAAGATTCGATTCTCCCCAGATTCGATCGTCGTTCTCATCATCCACACCCGCCATACCCGAACTGCACACTCATCCGACAGTCATCGGCGCCACACAGCAAGCTTATTTCCCCATGAGTGAAAGACTGCCTCCAATGGGCAGCAGTAGCGCTGCGAATTACGTGAAGCCGGCAGGCAATCCTCTCCATCGTGATAGCTTCGATCCCAATTTCTGTACGGTTGATAACCTGAGTAACAATCAGAGTTACAGTTCCTCATTCGACTCGAATTTCGTTCCTTCTAATTTCCCTAATCACCCCAATAACAACTTTCTCAATCCGACACCGCCAATCATCCCAACATACAATTTACCACCCTTGCGACCCTATACCAATACAAACACTTATAACTTAACCTTCTCACATCAGAATCAGAATCTTGGCAATTACATGAATCAGACCAACTCATCCAACTTAAACAATGCAAATAACCGTACATTACATTCTGCAGCCCCAGGACCTTACCCTAGCTTCTCTCAACCACAACCATTGAACCATCATCCATCGATAGGAACTTCAATCAATAGCAACTTCACCGCCCAGCAGACCACTGCGTCTTTTTCGAACACTCGACCTTTCGCCCCTCCTTCAACAAGCTCGAACTCGTCCTCTAAACTCGGCTTCCAAAATCTAGCCAATCCCTCACACTTCTCGACTCGACCGAACCCCAGCCAGAAGATCTTTGTGAACTCGAACGAGATCAATACTAATACACCTACCCCTAGGAATAGTCTTGTTGGTGGACACGTGGGATATAATGGAGTACCTACTAACTCGGTCCCTCTTGGTACTACAGTCCCCGCCGGCTTCAACGTTTTGGAAGACTTGAATAATCCTACTCAGCCCGATCCTAACCAAATCTTCGCGTCCATTTGTGACACCTGGCTCTGTACGTCTCCCTCCCGCTCTATCATCCGTTTCACTTCTTCTCTCTGTTCATGAATCGACATCCCTCGTTGAGTTTTGATCTGTCTCTCTCTCTTTTCTTTTTCGTTCAGTCTAGTTTGAAGTCTTCCCCCTTTATATGTTGATATGTTCAAAAAAAAAATCAGGGATCTTCTTATTTCTCTTTGTTATACTCTGTATCAGTATACCTATGTTATACTTATAGCCACACGTACACGCGGCAAATTAACTCGATCATATGATTAAATTAATTACTAAAAATAGCTTGGGTTGGGACCGGAAGTCGAGAGGAAGGAGTTAGTCTTGTTGGCCGTCGAGTTGTGATCTGAAGGTTGTAGCAATTTCGTTGTTTTTCTTTTCTGTTATGTTAGGTTAGATTCTCTTTATCACATTCATAATTTTAAAAAGAGGGGAAGAAGTATATGTAAAGTTTGCTCAATGAATGGTCTACATGTCCAGGTTATTGAGGCCATCCTATTCATGCAGACTGGCTATTGGGGTTCACTAGGGTACGTCATTCCCTTGCGGCTATTCCCCTAACTTAACAAAGTCCCAGTCGCTGTCGTGGTCGAGGTGTTGCACCAGTCGCGAGAGGGACTTATGGCGGAGACGCAAGGTCCCGCGTGTCACGATTTGGAAGTTTTGGTGGAGCCAAGCTTCCACACAGCTTTAAAAATAGTTGCCACGCAACAAAAGTGGCAATGTCTAAACCAACGGAACTTGTGGATGTTGCCTTTCTTCTCATGTACTCATAACCTTGTTATTCCACTCAACTTGCTCAACTTTGTCTTTCAAAGTTGTGATTTTGTGTTTTTGTGCCATGTGCACGGACCCTTTTCAGGATGTTTTTTTTTTTTTTTTTTTTTCATTAAACCTCCAAAAAAGAGAGATAAAACAAGTAGTTCAAACCCAAGTTGAGGGAGAAGCAAGAGGGAAGAAGATTATCTGAAGAGAGGGATCGAAGGGCAAGAAGGGGGCCTAATCCCATTCCAATGGGTCCTCCATCATCTGGAGGAGCGAAATTCAAATCAAGAAAGACCGTAAACACACCTCAAACTCAGATTGTGACACGTGAGCTTCCCTTTCTTGTGTATGAGCCTTGCATGCACTCCGCGCCTCAGCTCTTGGCCAGCCAAGTGCTCCAAGGCTTAGTTAAGCTAGAATCCCCTCAAGGCTATTGCCCGTGAACTAATTTCTTGCTTGAGCCTGTTGCTCTTTGTGGGTCCTTTTTGACATCTATTATTGTTATTTTTGTAGGTGATCAACCCCACCCATTTTTACTGTTTTCAGAGCTGTTCAAAGTGGGGTTACTAAAGGACTGCTTCTCCCTCTTTATTTCTCTATTATGTTTTTGGAAATCTTCTTGTGCATGATCACAAATATTGGTCACCTATTTTGCTTCATTATAAAGAAAGTCAAACTTTGAAAAAAAAAGAAGAAAAAAAAAATCTAAAATGGTATAAAGTTTGACTTTCTCCACATTTATAATGAAGCAAAATAGGTGACCAATATTTGTGATCATGCACCAATAATTGATTGGTACCCAAACCCTATGTAGGAGAGAGAGGGATAGAGAGACAGAATTACAATATTTGTATGGAGATGGAGAGGTTGCAGCTTTAGGGTTATATCAGAATGACCACAAAAGAATTCACAGAATAGGGGTCATCAAATATGACCAAATTCACCATTATGTAATTGAATGGTTTTCAAAAATCCACCATTTTCAAAACCTGTCAGTTCTTCACCTGTTATGCTAAAAGGGTCAAATCTGTGGGATAAACACTAATTCAAGTTGGTATGGTCCAGGCCCTCATGTTCTCAATAAACAATCAACAATTGAGCAATGGTGGGTCAGAATGAATAATGCAAAGGGGTTTGAGAGGATGAAGAAGGTTTCATATCACAGAAAATATCCAAAACTTTAGCACAAGTTTTGCTGATGTGACTCAAGTCCCCTCACAACTTTGTGCCAAGTCCTTAGCAAATTTGTTGATTTTTTTTTCAAGGGGTCATCTTGGAATGTTTTGGACAGTGCATCCCAACTTGTGTTGGGGATGATCTATTGGAATTCAGTGATCCAACACAGCACACATGGTTTCTTGGAAAAACAAGAATACTTGTATCTATGTTGCTGGTATATAAATTGTCTGTCACTAATGTAATTTACATCTATAGCACTGGTATACAAATTGTCTTTCAAAGCAAAAATGGACCCTGTTGAAGGGATGGACTAGGTAGTATGAATTTTGTAGGCTGAAGAAGAGTGAGTCCCAACTTGAAAAAAAAGTGTCCTTACTGCACATGCATGCAGTACCTCAGGAGGCAAGAAGTAGATTTTTTTTTATCCGTGACCACGGCACTCAGAGGTTTTGAGGAGTATCAAGGCTTGCAGCATGACCATTTCGCGCTGTTCAACAAGAGGGGAATCAGGACTATCTCTTGGCAGCGTACTTCACATGTTGGAGTGGGTGACATACCAGTGGAGCACCATCAACAATTGAGAGAGTATAGGTGTCTACCCAATTAGGATTTCCCTCCCAGGCCTGGCGGAATTGAGCTAATCCAATCAACCGAAAGTTAGACAATGTTTTTCATCTGAGTAGGTGGTGGGACAAAAAAAGTGACTTGCCTCTCAGTAGGCCATGAAGTTGATCTTTAGTGCCCCGCTCCACCTTATATATCCGACCACCTCTGTTGGAAGAATTTTTGTTAAATTTATACCAATGTCGTTTACCTGTGGTATCAACAAATTGGAAGTGCCACTTGTCGGCTCTAGCCCATCTGATTTCGTGCCTAAATTCACGCTCTGGTAATCGATCGTTTGGATTTAGGAATTGTTCGTAGACTGTGTTGGCTGAGCACTGAGCATTGTGCTGCAGAGGGTGATCGTAGGGGAAGGGTGACGGTTATCAGCCACACATATTTTTGCGAAAAGTTGAAAATAGCTTACCGAAACTACATCAAACAATGTTTTGCCCACTCCGTCCATAAGTCTTGCCGTCTCGTACCCACGACGAGGGAAATTATCCAACCTGGTCCAACGGAATGCGTCCTTGCCTTTTGCGTCGTAGACCGACAAATACCCGTTGGCCCAGTCGATTCTTTCGCTCATCATGTAATCGTTGGGAGGGGGATAGACTGCGATGGCGGTACTGGCGAAGGAGACCAATATGGTGGTGAGAGCAAGTGCATTGGGGAGGGGCATCGCTAGCCGGTATGAGGGGTCGTACTATGATGTCAAAGATGCGCCGAGTAACCAAGATCGATACGAGGAAACGAAAAAGTGATCGAAAGCAGCCGGTGGATGGGCGTTGCGCTGTTGGGGAGGTGCAGGGTGCAGGAAGGTCGAGGTTTTTGTACTCGAGACCCGCATCAAAAACCGGAAGGATGGAAGACGGAGAGTGGCAACTGAACATGCCACAACCAGGGGATTCGGCTGACCATAGAAGGCCCGATTATCCCGCCAAGCACGCTCATGAATTCCGAGGACTACCCTTCTCGGGACACTCACTACAACATTCTGGTTTCCTTGCGGGAGGCGTAGGGGAAATGATTGTGGCCTTCCGCCGGGAAGATGTATCATAGGCCATGAGTATCGACTACGGTTGTCGGCCAAGCCTTACAGTCTCTTGTGAGAGCGCTGCCTCACATTTTGTACGAGGCGCTGATCTCTGCCCAATCGCCGGGGGAGAAGACTTGTGGCTTTCCAGAGTTCGCTGGCGAGCCTGCCTCTGCCGATGAAGTGCAGAGAGCTCGGGATGGAAGCTAGGTTGACCTGCATCTTTGCATTCACAATCCGAAACAAGAAAACATATTACTCCACTCCCGCACAGGTTCCCTCACCGTGCTCGGAAACATCTGTCTAGCTGGCAACCCTACACCCAACCAGACAAGCCCGCTCCAGGAGACTTCATCCGGCAATTCGCGCAAGACGGCCCAACTTGACGACGAACCTAGCCCCACCGCGACCAAAGCTCGATGCCCTTCCGCCAATTGACGAGATTACCCGACACGAGCGCCAGCTTTCCCCCGCCACCGGAACTGCAACAGAGTCTGTCAGGCATCTACTCCCACAGGTGCATCCGCTCGTTCGTTCTGTCCATTTTGCCCCGCCTATCCTCGCCTTTCAGGCCGGACGGGTGGGGACCAAGGGGGGTTTCAGATTCCTCTGCCTTGACACCATCTTCGGTGTCGCCAGTCGGTTCCCCAAAGAGCCCAGGGTGTAGCTCAACCTCGAAGGCAACCCCCACCCTTCTCTAAAAACCGATGGCTCACGTCTCCGTATCTACGCCGCCCCCGTCTCCGTATCATTCCTGTTCCCATCCATCTCTTTTCGTGATTCGAATAAATCGTTGAATTTTGTTGTCTTCCTCTCTCCCGTCTTGATTCCGCTTGATCTAGGTTGGAGTCAGCCCCCTTTATGTTGAGAAATGTACTCGATAGGATCAGATGAATCAATCAGTAGACAATGTAGCTTGGGACAAGGGCCGGAGCGGAGTGGGCAACCTCCGACGGAATCAAGCCAGTTTGTATCAATTTTTGTTGTGTTTCATGTATTTCCACTTTTTTTTCTCTCTCTTCATAAAATGAGAAGTAGATGCTGAGAGTAAAAACGGGGGCGTCCCAGTCGCATGGGACAAGGGGTGTTCTGCCTCAACAGTGAGTCGAACACTGGACCTTTTGCTAGACCGTACTAGGCAAACGCTCTACCACTGGGCTACTGAGGCTGACATGGCGGGCACAATCCTGTCATTACATTCTGTTGCGACGCGATATTGTCCGTAGTGTGAATGTCGACTCAGCGCCTGGTTTGCCAAAGCGGTTCGGCTCCTCATTGGCGTATGAGCTCCGATTACAGGGCGTTGAGTACCGGAAAGGTTCTCATTCAGAAGGGCGGAGTCGCCTCGACCATGAAAATGATGTATCCAAGTCCCAAGGCAGGGAGAACTAGGCAGTGTTCGGTTCTTGTTTTTTGGGAGGACTAGACATGTAGGATGATGGGATACAGAAGAGAGACGGTAAAATTTGCGGCTGAGAGATTAAGTAGTTTTCGAGTCGCATTGCGAGACCGATAAATAAAGGAAAAACTTTTTCAATACTTGTGTGTCTTGGGAGGGGGTGCTGTGACTGCCTAATCGATGGCAAGTGATAACCCCTTCGCGATGAATCACACTATGGGGTAATGACTGAGGGGTGCAGATGGACCCATAAGACTGGTTAACACTTTTACTAAACAAAGGTTGAAGGATTACTCCCAACCTCATGCCAGACTGCGTGAACGGAGAACAAGTCCTCCGTCTTTTTTGAACCGATGCTTGCCGGAGGCACGCTGTCAGGATCCCTGTGGGACACCTTCCCCCCTCCAATTTCAGTAATACATAACTCAAATAGCCAAGTTAGGGACAAGTTGGGCCGACGACAGTTGTTTATAGATTCGTGACCGCCCGGAGATATCAGGGCATCTCCAGTGGCTCGCCATCAGCATAGGGTTGATAGACTCATTGGTCGCTCGGATGTCACTCCCACTCCTCTCCAGATGGGATCATGGCATCCAGTGACTACTGGACCGCATTGGTGCATCCGACTCTAACCGACTTAACAGCGTACGCCTCTAACAACCATTGATCTCCCTCACATCACACTACAGCTTCCGAGTGAGCTTGGAGATGTGTAGTCAGCTATGCGTCGCCACATTTGTTGAGTGGTGTGGACACGAGGACTGCTGCTTCAGACTATTTGTCCATCTCTGCCCTCCCCTCCTGTTGAAGTGAATTGGGACAATCATGGTCGCGAATAAAATTGTGCAGGGCTTTTGGGGCTCGCGTCGTGACTGACATCTGCTGAAGTGGAATTGTGTTGTTGATCGATGAATCGCCTGACGAAAATTATTGTATCACAATTTAGATTCCAGGGTGCGTGCCCTAAAATTGCGTAAATTTAAGGTGTGTCAGATACAACTTTCCGATCTGATTTCTGGCCGATTGTGGGTGGAGCTTTGAGTCTTGACGTGTTGGTATAGATTTTTTTTTTCGGTTGTTGTGCATATAAATTGCTTCATCATAAATTGATGGCCGACACAGGCCCATATATATTATCATTCAGCCTGTAAAAGCACCTTTTTCTCCTTCGCCGTCTTTCTTTATCCGCTCTTCAAAAACTCTCAGATATACTTTGCAGGCAGAGCTACATCTTTCACAACTTAAGCCGCTAGTGCTATCCCCGATACTGAAGATAAAAAACTGCATATCTGATAACAAAATGCTACAAAGTCCCGATAAACTATTTTCCTTGCTGCTGATAGTCGTTGCGTTCATTCATGATCTGAGAGCCCTCAATATATTCCGCGGGCCACCCCATCAATATAAAAGATGGGCGGGGGTCAACCTAGCAGGATTAGAATTTGGGATGCAGCCTACTGGGACAATGGACCAGAGTCCCATGGTACAGCCTCCTCTAAGTCAGATTGAACACTTCCGGGCTCAAAATGTAACTGCGTTTAGAATCCCAATATCTTGGCAAAGAATTCAGGTTGGTCTGTTTCGAATTATGAACAGCAGAAAAGAATGTAAAATTGAGGATTTGTCTATAAGGAATGTGTTTATTTCGCTAACCATTCATTTTATTTTCGTCTCTTCCGTAGCCAAAAATAATGGGGCCACTGGATTCAGAGTATCTCCAAGTCCTCACGAATTATGTGGATCAGGTATTGGTCTCAAATGCAAGTGCAATAATAGACTTACATAACGTGAGTTGGTGTTGAAATATTTCCTCGATTAAGAGTGAGATGGAAGAGTTACTTACCACTCAACCGCGACAACCATTCGCCGGAGAAAAAAAGTACGCTAGACGTGACGGTAAAGTTATTGGCGAGGCTGCAGACTTACCGACAGATTCGCTGGTAAACTTGTGGACTCAAGTGGCCGAGAAATTCAAGGCTTGTCCTGAGGTGGCATTCGGAATAATGAACGAACCTCATGACCTCAAGCTGGATTTATGGATCGGAACTCTTCAGGCTGTCGTCACAGCCATAAGGAAGACTGGTGCTAAAAATAAGATCATCTTACCGGCTGATCAGTGGTCCCATCTAGATACCTTTGCTACCTCTTACCACGCCGGGATGTCAAAGATTCAAAACCCTGACGGAACTTTTAATGGTCTGATATTCGAAATTCATGAGGTTCGATTCCATAGATTCATGAGTGACGAATGTCTATTCGACCGGTAGTGATTTTTTTCTTTGTTGTTGCAGTATTTCGACAGCAACGGCTCTGGAATCGGCTCGGGTTGCCCGTCTTCTCACAAGAAGGAGTTGCATGGGGTCGTTGACTTGCTCGCCCAGGATGGCAGGCAGGCATTCATCACCGAATTTGGGGGTGGACACGACAACGCCTGTGCGCCTGTCTTGGCAGAATTTATTCAAGAAGCTCACCAAGTAAGCAACCACAATTTTGACATTTTACGCTTTCACTGAAATTCACGACGATAGAGCATATGTACAACCAAATGTGTTTATCGCGGTGGTTGACCTTTTTCCCTTGTGATTTATTGGTTACTTTGTCTGCAATCAAATTAACAGAGCTTTCCCAGTATCTTGGGATATTTCATTTGGGGTGCTGGTGCTTTCGATAAGGTACGATTTCCTCGTCAAGTAGTCCAACAACCAAGTTTAAATAATGAGAATATTTAATGTGGCTCTTCCTTCCCATTCTTTTTTTTTGCGTATGAAAACCACAATAAAGAACTATAACCTTGTAGTGACCGTTATGCAGGTAAGAACCACGACCACAAGAAAAAAAAAAGGATTTTTCTCCTCTCCTAGGCCCCACCGACTAAACGAAATTGCTCACATAATGGGGTGATGTTACCTGTTTTCTCTCCATGTATAGGATGGTCAATGGGTCGATCAATCGAATTTCAAGGCAATCAGGAAGTTCATGGATAGTGGACCAAGACGGAATCAAATCGGATGGGGTTCTTAAGGTCTTCTTCCCCGCAGGCCATTCTTATACGCTCTACTTTTTCCCTCTATTTCGAAAAAACAGGCAGATTGATTTTGTCCGAGAATCAGCTAATTGCTCGGGAAGGTGCACAGTCATCACAAGTAGCTGGTCGCTTTTTTAATTGCTCGTTTTGATAACTTGAATATCTGTTTACTCTTCCTCGATCCATCTTCTTTTGTTCTGGTCGTCGTATCTTTTGAATCTATTTTTATCTTATAGGCGTACAAGGCGTGCACTGACAATGATGGTACATGGTCATCACATCTTTCTCGCAATTATGATAGTTCCTTGGGAGGTTCTCTAGGATAGAGCTTGGCCACAATTTTAATGAAGTCAAAGTAGCTTGCAACATCGCTTTCGGATTGTGCTCATGATAAATAGCCTGACCTTAACACATATTTCTATACCGGAATTTAATTGAAAGGAAGGCCTTTTTTTAGTCCATCATCAACAAGCTGAGTCTTCATAAGAGACCACAAATATGTATGTCCCTCAAATTCCTTCTCCCTAAAAGTAGAACAACTGCCTTGAGTTTGTACATATAGACAATCCTGAGAATGGAGTATACTCTATTTCAAGTTATACTTGTAGAATGACAAGAAACCTAAGAGACAAGACAGACATCAACTTGCACTCAATGATCATGTCCACATCTACCAATTTTACCTTGTCGCCATATTACATATTATTTTTTTCTCATGGGGGTGATCACATTAGTGGTTTCCATGATTAAAACTTTGACAGAAAATATTTCCAGACCCATTTTAAGTATAATCAAGTAAAGTTAGAGCTAAAATTAATACTGGGGGGGGGGCATAATTATAGTGGATATCCCAGTTAGTTTATGTAAATACTTTGAGTTTTTTTGAGTGTTACACAAAGAGAAAAAAGAAGAAAAATTAAAGATTAATGTTGTGGTGTTTTTTCATTCTTTCCTGTGTATTAAGAAAACATAAGGAGAAGATGAGAAATCCCATGTCAGAAGTGTGAAGCTTATGAACCTCAAACACTCCATATTTATACATACATCACCACAAGTATTTAAAACATCAATTCCAACAAGATTTCATGGCCACTTAATTACCTGCTGTACTTTCAGATACCATATTGTGCCATGGTGGTCAAAGTATCAGCCATGACCCAAACAATGCATCGGAACTGTGGCTTCTATGATGCAAGATATTGGATTAAGAACAAGTATGAGGAAGTAACAAACTTCCAAATGAATCTCAGGATTGATTTCTTTGGCCCAAAAATTTCAACTCACTTAAGTTTCAAAAAATTCTTATCAAATTGACCCATGGGTTTCTTGTTGGGGGGGGGGTTCTAAAATCTAGATTGAGTGTTGATTGTGTTTCTCAGGTCCAGGCTGAGGGTCAGAGTCTGGATTAGGACATGATGAACAATTTTTTTGTTGTTGTCTTTGTTCTGTGACGAAGGTTGGGTGTCAGAGGGGTCATGAGGAAGCAAGGCAATGGATTCAGTCAGGGGCTACTAGATTAGCTATGTAATACAGGTGCCCCTGGCTGTCCGCAAGAGCTGGCCAGTTGCAGCAGGGCAGCAGGACTGAGACTCCAAACAATTGTTGCATGGCACACAGCTGAGCACAGGTCTTCTGCACCAAATTGAATTTACATTACAAAAATGTTGATTGTTTCTGCATGGCAAGCATGTGAGACAATCTATCACAGGCACTCTAGGATTAGAACATTACAGGAAATGGTGATGGTGGCAAGGTTCCTGAAAATTACTCAGATGAAAGACAAGTTGTAGTAACAGAATGGAGCAAGAAAAAAAAAACATTGCTCAGGTGTTAGTAGTCATTATACCCCTATAATGAAATGATTTTTCCACCATTATTTATTTTCATTTTTATTGATTGGTACAAATTGAACACGATAAAAAAATCTGAGAGTAGAAAGGGACAAGATAGGTGAGAAAAGCATGAAAGTAGTGATTAATCTTCATCGTCAGAAGCGATAATAAGTTTGCGTTTAGTAATTTTAGGTTCACTAGGAACGGGGGGAGCTTGTACGGTAGGAGCCGGTTTGGTTGGAGAAGGTTTAATAGACCGATCACGATCTGCGGATTTCCTCTTGCGATCGAGTTGTTCTTGTTCTTCAAGCTTTTGATCAGCGAGTTCGAGTTCGGTTAATTGTGGTTCATCATGATCGATATGACGCTTGCTAGGTTTGCGATTATTATCGTATTGGTCTTCGTCCATCTCTTCCTCGTATTGATCCTCTTCACCCTCTTCCTCCCTTTCATCATCATCATCATAATTCTGATCGAACTCACCCTCATCGGATAAGAGAGGGGCATTAAACCTCCGTTTACGTACACCGGTTGGACCTCGTGGTCCAGCCCCGCCGTCTAACATATGGGATTGGCGGGAATTCTGTCTCGCTAGTTTGGCGTCCTGTTTCTTCATATCCTTCAACTTGCGTTCCTCCTCTAACTCTTTATCGATCTTCTCCTTCTCCGGATCCAACGTGATCACTCTGAGAGTAGTTTGCCGTTGAGAGTTAGCTTTCAGTAGCGATCGATTGGCGACGATTATCCGGTGAGTTAACGAGTTCAAACTGTAGGGCCTTAAACTGATCTGCCCCGTGATCGACGCTTGCGCTTCTAACAACTTCAGATCTGAATGTTGCGCAAATAGATAGGTCAGTCCTTGACTCGTTCCCTGTTGTTGTGATTGCTGTTGAGAGCTACTGTTATGGTTGATGTTCTGTCGTCCATCTACCGTGAAAATCATGTCGAATAACTCCGTGCCAACCTGTAATGATTGTGAGCCGTCCTCCCAAGATATAACCCGCGCGTTTGACTGTTTGACCTATATAAATAATTTACATGGAGGTCATTGTGTCAATAAAAAGGCACCGATCAAAGCCTGTTTCCAAAGTTTTTTTTTTTTTTTTTTTTTTTGAAATTTACGTACTGGATTACCTTCCTTATCTTTTTGCCAACGCCATCTGATAGCATTCTGATCAGTTAGCAATCTAGAACCTTCATTTTCAGTTCCTGTATCACTACCACCACCGCCTTCGTTTAAGAACTCTTCATCCGAGAATGGTAGAGGATTAAAGCTCAAGAAATTCGGAATCCTTAGATCCCAATGCTAAAACCCAATTAGAACCGGACTGAATCAGTCGATCCATGTTAAAATGGGACTCGTTTTTCGGGGTATATACTGACTTTTCCATCCGAAGGTGTGGGGAAGGGTAAGTTGGGTAAAGGCGCTTCAGCGATATGGAGGTTCCTTGAAGCAGCGGGGAGAGCCTCGCCATCTTCGTCGTACTCGAGATTGCTTCTTCTAGTCTCATTCTGCTCGTCGTCGTCCGGCAGGAGTTCGTTGTCGTCGTCCTCCTCGCCCCCAAAAAGGTCTTCCTCCAGATCGAGTGGCTGGTCGTTCAGTTCTTGCTCCGACTGCAGCTCTGCCGTTTGTCCTTCGTCCCCCTTTGGCTCGCTTGGCTCGTGCAGTCCATTCGGCTTGTCCTGGCTCGACAACTCTGACATTTTGGTCAACAGCAGTTCCCTCGGCGCCAGCTACTCACCCATCGATCACTGGCAGAGGGTGTCTGGCCTGCCCCCCGGGGTGCCCGTACGGGGACACCCCGTGTTCAGCCGCTCACTACTGTCTTCCAACTCACCTGATTATCTTTTCCCACCAAAAAAGATTAGAAAAGTATTATGTAGCAGGAGTGAACATGCTTCTCTCGGGCAGAGTGTGCACCCTCTTGTCCCCTCTGCTGTGTGCCTATTTTCAAAAAAAAAAAACTAGATCCACTTGTGCTGATATCCCCCCCTTTTGAGAGAGAGCGAGGGAGAATTGGTCGATTGTCTCGAATGAAAATAACTTTTGGTTTAACGAGGAGTTTGGTGTTCATTCATACTAGAATATATCTTCAAGGTGATTGCAAACATGAATGCAAAGCAACACGGAGATACTACGAAAATTATATATATAGTGACTTTTCATGGTGGTATGTATTGAAGAATGGTATATATATATATATATCAAGACGAAGAGGGAGAAGAAGAAGAAAGGGCGGATAATCGTTTAGATTTTTTAATAAGTTCAGAGTTAATGAGTTGATTGAACTGAGTCTGCTGATGGATACCGATATGATTAGAGTTCTTAACCCGAGATCCTATCAATCGATTATTATGAGCATTCTGATCAGCAGCTTTTGAAGAGGAAGAACGCGTAGGAGAAGAACGATCGATCGATTTGCGAGTAGATTTAGCATTAGATTCTATGATAAATTTGTCCTGGATTTCTACCGATCGTTTGATCAGGTCTCTCCCCCAAACCCCATCCTCTACTGCCTCGGTTTCCTTGACCCCCCTACCAATATCAAGCTGTCCTGCTTGTATAGCCTCTTCTTCAGTTTCTACGATAGGTTGGCTATAATACTCCACCTCTTGTCTCGCAAAACTCGTCCGGACTTGTTCCTCAAATCGTAGGGTTCGAAACTCGCTCACTGCTATCTTGTAGGCTTGGTTTAGGTTGTATCCTTTGTCTAAGTATAGTCTTTCCGCGAATTCTATACAGCTAAGCAAACAAAAGAAAAGATTTATTCAGTTCACATCCTTTTGTTTTCGATAGTCTATTGCGTGTTAATTGAGAATCAATCAAAAAAGAATGCACGCAACTCTTCAGGGGAAGGTTTACAAGAGATCTGATCGAGAGTATCGATTTCGGAGAGATCACGATTAGTCTTCAAGAGGAGATGTTCAGCGGATTCCTCGACGAGAGAGATAGGCCGATAAGCCTCGAATGGGTGATCTCTAAAAAACGCTTTCCTGAGTTTATCTTTAAGCACAAACTTGATCGGTTCCATATTTTTCTTCTTCTGGTTCGAGTGTGGGTCCTGCGACGGCGTCGGGTTGGGCGGGTAGTTCATCAGCGCCGGGTATGCCCTCGGTGCTTGCTTCAGCAGCCCTGCCTGTAGTTGGGCTGAGATCTGCTTGTGCACTAGTATCGGATGGTGGCGTGGCATCGTCGTGTTCAGTTTTTTGGTTTTTCTTGAGAAAACCAGCATCAGACTGCTGGGGTAGCTTATGCCACTGATCCGGGCGTCCGGCCGCCAGCACTATCCGGACCGAGAACCGAGAAACACACAACCAACCGCACTTCTTCACAAAAACAACAGTCTCCCCTGTT
>LUKR01000714.1:0-17557 GCA_019395275.1 Puccinia brachypodii
CCTTTATATTTATCATTAACTATTTCAACCTTATAAATTGAAATCCAAGTCATACTCATTTGGGAACCATAAGTGCCACATTGATCCAAAAACTGGTGGAAATACTAGAATCCAGAGTTGAGAGCATCAACAGAGTCACTAGAAACAACACCCTCATCAATTAAACAGTTCATCTTGAACATATCCTCTATCACACTAATAAAACTTCCAAGATTACCTTGGTGGTCTTGATTTCCTGATAGCATAGAAAGGCAGAGCTTTCACCTCATCCATACCTTTCTCAATTCAGCAAAAGGCTTTCAAAACCACTTTTGAGTCTTACAGTGGGTCCACGATTTGACTGGTGTGCTTGTCAGTCCCCAAACAATCCACAGAAACCTTGTGGATCAATTGGTCATCACCCTTAAGAAGCCGGACACCAAGAATTGCAGGAAATTGCTGGTGGCAAAGTATGCATTTGTTGATAGGATGCAATTTTTGCCAGAACAATTTCTGGTGTTTATAGGTTGGCTCATCTGTCTTGTCTGCCTGTTTACAATAAACAAAGACAGTTTTTTTTTTTTGCAGATGAATCTGCCTTCTGTGGCAAGGATCTGCTTCAATTGTTTGCCAGGTCCAAGCAAGGCAACCCCTCTAAGTGATTCATAGTCAACCAGAACACCGCCCGCCTCAGTTTACTGCCAGCAATATTGCTTGATGGTCTGGTGACGCTCACATCAACGTTTGAGACAATCAATGGCTGTAAATTTGAGCACTTCCTTGAATATGACTTGGTAAGTCATTAATCATATATTATTTGCCATTGGTCTGCTGACTTGCTTCTGTACAGTTGCCTTGCATGAACCGCTACCTTGACCGCAATTCTGTTCTTGTGTGCAACAACACTTCTTGGCACCGAGGTGAGCGGGTTCAAGAGGTATGTGACAAATCTGGCGTCCACCTTCTGTATCTGCCTCCTTATTGCCCGCAGCTCAACCCAATCAAACTTTGCTTTGCTGCAGTCAAACAGCACTTGCGATCAACCCAAATCATCAATTACGCTGATGACCCCAAAGCCGAAATATGCTGTGCAACTGGCAAGTTGGTGACAGCGGATTTGTGCTGTAAACTTTACCGTCATTTCAGCTACATCTTGCCTCCAAATAAAGGATAACTCATTGTACTTGGACCCAAATGTGGACAGAAGCAAGGAGTCAATTCAACAGATTGGCAAAAGTCACCTCGGTCAATACATGAAATGTAAATGTGGTGCACCTAATTGCAAAGGAGGCAATTTTGCATAGATAAAACCAATCAACAATTGTAAAATTTTGCTTGACTAGTCTATTGATAAGCCCAACACTGTCTCCCAAGTATATTCATTTCCTTCCCCAATGACAACAATTGGCCTTGTTCACACTTGTATCCAACTTGTCTATCCCCTGAACAACTCTCTATATTTGGCTCAAGCCACTCTCTGCTTTGTTTTTTACTTCACACAACATCATAAGTTATTTATATTAACCTGAAGAGTGATTGATTGACTTGTTTCTTCCTTTTTTTTGTGCAATCTATTCAGAATTCATTTTGTTATATTTTTATAGGCCTCAAGAGCAAGCACAAAAGATAATACCAGAATTGGCTAACAAGCTGAGAAAGGAGAATACAAGTATAGCCCAGAGGGCCGGAAACAGACATAACACCAGGAGCACTTGTGACAATGAGATAGAAGCAAGAATGGCAAGAGAGTTACCTAACTCGGCAACCATTGGCTGCTGGGGAAGGATAAAACCAGGTAGTAATCTGAACATTGTACATCATATGAATAAAGTGCAGGTCAGGCAGGTGATATGGTACAAAGCTGAAAATTGATTGGAAAAAAATGTTGAAATTGGTGGTCAACTTGTAGATCAAGAGGAAAAACAAGATTGCCAAGAGAAAGGTTGACATTATTATTCAGAAGATAGATTTTTTTCAAACCTGGAAAGGTTTGATTGTAATTGAACAATGATGCCGTCCTGTAAGCCCCAGCTTTTCATCACATCTTGGGTGATATCTTTTGATTTCAAAAGGTTTGGATGACCTATTTCATTGTTGTCCAGAATCTTGATGACATTGTTCTTTTTACTCTCCTTTATGTTTGCAAAGGCAACATAATTTCTAAGCAATTCTAGGTCCGGCTGGAGCACCTCAGACCCATCCAAATTGTCCAATTCCTCTTCACCATGTTTTTGTTTTTTCCAACGCAAAGACTTGAACTTGAGTTTGGCCGGTGGTGATTGGAGTGAAACTCCATTGGTGGATTGCATCTAGCCACAAAGAACTTGTTTCAGTAAAAAAAGCCTCAAACATGGATGTTGACAGAACTCACAAGGGCTTGTGCCCACTTGAGAACTGAGTTCCCATCCAATAGGATGTATTGCTTCATTTCCTTGTTGGCTGGATTGATGAAAACAGGCAAAGCGGGTTTGTATTTGATATTTGGTGGGTGTAAGGCATAGATTTGGTTCATGTACACATTTAGTGGTTGGAATTTGTTTGGTTTGGAAAATTGGTTGGATCTGCTGGTTGATTTTCCTTGGATGATGAGGCCTGTTCAGCCACAGTGTGGTTCAATATGTGGTGGCTGACAGCAATCTTAGTCTTCACGCTTTTCAACAAGTCCGCCTTCTTTGTTTCCAAGATTTCTAACCTAAAATTGATAACATCCTTCCCAAGATTAACAATTGTATCCATCCAGAAATCAAAGGTGGGATTGTTGTTGATAGAATAATTAGCTGATTTGACTCAGGCACTGATTTGAGGTTAATAGACACTCTCCAGTTAACAGCCCAAGTGTGATCTGCAATGGCAATACAGAGCACATCACCCGACACAACAAGGTGTTGGTTGCAAGCAGCCATGATAAAATTTCAAACACTTGTTGGGTTGATCCAGCAAAGATCATAACCTTGAAGTTTGCAGTTGAATTGACCACCATCAACTGCTGCTTCAAATTATTATCAATAGTCTTGGGGAAAAAGAGTTTGAAGCTTGTGTTGCAATTGATTTTCTGCCGCTGCATCAAAATGAGCAAAGCAAGAAATTAATCAATAACTTATGTTGATAGAGTTGATTGAACGGACTCATCACATGGGAAATCACTCACTGGAATCTCCTCTGGTGGCTGGCCAATCCCGTGGATGCGCCAGTTTTTGGCAGCAGAATGATAGCTAGCCAGAGGCACGTCCCTTCTGAGTAAGTCAAAGCCAATCCGGGACATTGTAGCAAAGAAACTGGGCAACAATGATGGCAGGTGGCTTGCCAGAATTGTTGATGGATTATGCCAATGGGGAGCAGCCCAGTCCAGCCCAACCGGCATCAATCCTTCACAGCCATGTTGGCTGCTGTGGCCACAAGGATTTCCAATGACACCATCATGGCTTTGAGAGGAAAAAAAATCAAGCCAAAAAGGCAACCTTATCCTGGATTTTCCGTTGAAAATCCTGCAAATCTGTCCAAGCTTTTTGTAAAACACAATATTAACTACAAAAGTAAAGGTTTTCCAGGTCATGAATATGTAAATATTTAGCCATGGGGGTATATCTTAGAAAAACTGTATTTGAAGTCAAGGAGTCTGAGAAGACTTGAGATTTGATCAACTTTAGATGTCATGCTGGGATATTCACAGAGACTATTCTCATAGCACTCATCTCAGACTGTATCATGTGAGCTTTGATACTCACTTATAAATGCTACAATTTCCAATTACTTGTATGAATTTGTTTCTCTCTATAAGATGAAGATGTCTAATGTTTAATGTTTGTTTTGATTTGGTTTTCTAAAAGAATTCAAAGAAAGAGAAAAAAAGAAAGGAAGGAGACAAGCACAAAAACACACAAGTATATGAATCAAAAAAAAAAAAGAAGAAACCCTTGCTATATAGATGATCTCAACACACACACAAACACAAACACAGAGAGGGAGAGAGAGAGAAAATTATTATATGGTAGATGAAATGAAGTGAAGAACAAGAATATAAGAAACACACAAAAAAAGAGGAGATATGAAGCAAAAGAAGAGGAAGATGAAAAAGTAAAAAAGTAAAGTGCTTTTGTATATATCTATATATGTATGAAGCTAATGAGAGAAATCTAACCTGTTTTTTTTTTTTTTTTGGTTTTATGAAGAAAAAACTTACATAGTAAATATCTGTATTTAAGGCACTAACTACTATTAATGATATTTGTTTTTTCATGAAAAGATATTTTTTTTTCTTATGTATATATCCATTGACTAAAACACATCTGAATTTACGTATATATATATATATATATATATATTTGATATACGTGGACCGACCGTTTTCTTTTCTTTTTTTAGCAACCAGGGATATATATTTGTTTCTTTCTCTGTTTAGTCTTAATCTTCGTAATCCTGATGTGGTGAATAAAAGAGATCGATGTAACAGAAGTCAGAAAACGGACTTGGGCTAAGAATATTGAAGTTACTCACCTGAAGTAGTTCGGCATCATCATCTAAGCTAACTTGACGATACCCCTGCCGGCCCCCACCAACCCACTTTGTGACCAAAGGACTCGTGATCAAGTATCCCCATAGAGCGCTTCCAACGCCGACCAGGAACCAAGGTATGCTAGCAATCGTATCCAGCATTTCACTAACTCCGCCCCCACCGGCTGCTCTACGACCTCCATCTGGTAGATGGATCACCCCTCGTCTCCATCCCCCACCTTCCCCACTCGCTCTTCTCCGCATCCACCAAAATCCACCTAGTCCAAAGAGAATCGCCGGCGCCACGACCACTGTTCCCCACCAGAATACTCCATGTCCAGAGGCGTTCGGACAAATATGTTGGCGGCCTTTGTCGAGTTGGACACCTCCTTCACAGCTTGAATAAGGTATCTTCCTAAACTCCGTCCTCTCATGCCAGAAAGATTCGTTCCACGCGCAATTCGGCTCAGACGCTAATGGCGAAGCACCGGGTACCAAGGTACATTTATGACTGATCGGATCTCGTCTATAGTTGAATTCACATTCGAAATCCTCATCCGAACATAAACAATTCCTCTGGATCTTATGTGGCTGTGGTAGTTTCTCGCCAACGTAACAAAGACGTGAAGGTGATCGGATTCTTCGGTAGTATAAAGTTTGACGTCCAAACAAACATGGCTCAGTTCGAGTTTCCGATGGTGACCATAATTCAAAATCGTCATGATTCGGATCGGTGGTATCCAAAACACCTGTGAATATCAAGCATCAGAGATTGACTCTCCTCAGTAAAAGATGAAGCTCGTGTATGTAACGAGAAAAAAAACTGACATTTCACATTCGTAATTTTTGAGAAATCCAAGTGAATGACTACCGTGCTATCTCCTGAACGTTTAGTGAAACCGAATAAAATGAACTTTCGGCTTGTGTCATCAGGTACCGTGAGGATCGATGTGACTCTGATAGGTGTATCCCCGAAAACATATTCACTCCATGTTAGACCTTCATCAAGGGTATATTTGACTCGATCAGTTGGACCTTCATCGTTGACTAAGACCAAGATCGAACCCTGATCGCCATATTCCCACATATGAGCATCTTTAGAAACCTCTTCCCATGTAAAACCACCATCTCGAGTCAAGAAAGTGTCAGACTCCTTGTAAGGCGCAAGACTATGCCCGACATTCCCAACAGCCATCATCAAACCGACGGCGGATGGGGAGCTGTAGGTAGCTCTTGGATCGGCACGTTCGGTGTAACCATGGATATGAAGTGCGCAGGCCGTCGAGGAACAGGTGTATGGCTGGCCAAGAGAGTCCTTGGAGGGTGGGGCGATCGGCTTCCAGCGACCTCCATCATTGTGAGTGATTCGAGTGACGAGCTTCTTTTGACGAGTAATCCTTGCTTCATCTGGATTACTGACAATGTTCATGACAGCTATTCCATCGAGTCCCATCATCTTCTCAAAGTCCACGTATCCCTTACCATTCCGATTGACGTGATCTAATGACAAGGAGTAATATGTACCGTTCGAATTCGATTTGAATAGCGATCCAAATTCGGACCCGGCTTGTCCATTCGTAGTAACATGTAAAAATACGGCATCCGTCGTCGACTCTAGGACCGTGTATGCCTTGTTTTCAATCTTGAGGTTCGGTGGAAATTGGGCCAATGCATAATGTGATCCATCCATTGATGCATAGAGATTCAAATGTTCTCCATTGGGAGCGATTTGGGCAACGACCATGAATTCTTCGAACGTCGCAAAACCGACGATCGAATCGAACAACTTCTTCTTTTCATCAAAAAAGTTACGCCCTTCGATTAATTGAAGTGGGTTATCACCCATCGATTTCTGTGAACCTCGTTTATGTTGGTACGCTTGACAGAATATCAGTCGTTCATCAGCCTTGAATTTCTTGTCACGTGCCCAACTACAGATTCGAACGTAGTCATCGATCTTATTCCAATATCGGCCGTTGTCTTTGGAATAATAAGCTACCGCCTTGCAGTGGTCACCTTTGGCTTCCACGCATCCATCACTGCCAGTCCAAATAAGCCAATCTGGACGAGTGGGGTGGAATTCCAATAGAGGTATCCCCAAGAGATTTGCTTCCAAGGGCGTCCTGAGATTATTCCAACTAGAACCCTTGTCCGTGGTGTAATAAATCGTTCGATCCGGTGCAATGAGATAGGCCCGATCACGAGAATAAGGATGGATTTGCATCGAGATAAACTTGACATTTTTCACAGGTTCATCCCAACTAAACCCTTGATTTTTGGACTCCCAGACCTGGTTCTCGGATGTGAACACTAGTACGGTGTGGCTATCTTCAAAGTAAACCTGCTCTAGAACTAATCCGGGGAATTGAAATCGTTGGTGTGTTACTTGACCGGGCGCGGCTTTCCCTTCGGTACAATCCTTAAGTTTGCGTTCATCCTTCTTTAATCCGGTCGCGCGATTACAAGTGTTTCCGGGTATGAGACGATAGCCAGATGAGCCAAGGAACTTGTCGTTGGGGTTGGCGCATTGGCCCGCTGGAATGGTCTCTGGTGCTGATAAGACACATAGATTATTGTCGGGTGCATAGTTGTAATCACTTTTTATTTTTATTTTTATTTTTATTTTTATTTTCATTTTTATTTTTGTTGTCAGTTAGAGTTGAACGGATGAAGAAAAAAGAAAGAAAAAGGGACGAACCATTCAAAATCTTCGTCGGTACATGGACAATTCTCTTCATGACTCTCTGGTTCTTGAAATTTCTCTCCTACGTAGCAATCGGCGTCAGGTTTTCTCCGTCTGAAGAATTGCTAATCTCCCGAACACGGTTCATGAGGAAGCAGGAAATTGATTAGTAAATTAAATTAAATTAAACGTAGATAATATAGAGAACAAAAATACCTTGTGACCCATCAAGCAATCAGGATGACCGTCCAACTTTCGAGCATACCAATTTTCAAAGTCCGAGTCTTTACATTTCTTTCTATTCATTTGACTGAAATCTAATTGGAGCACTGCTTGTCTATCTGACTTTGATGAGGAAGGTAAAGATTTTTTAGGGATTGTCCCCAACAGAAGGAACTTTTGAGAAGTTGAATCGGGTACAGAGGTTAACAGCTTGACTTTAAGTTTTTGTTTGAAGTTGTAAGTCGACCTATGAATATGGTCATGTTGGAAAGAGAACGACAATCAGGGTTCATTCAAAAAGAGAGGCAAAAAAAATATTGTTTACCATGTTTTTCCAAAATCGAAACTGTAATCAACCTCATCAGTAGTTTCTTCGTCATCAAGCATCACTATCAAACCGCCTTGATCACCGATCTCATACTTCCTTGCCCCCTCTTTAACCATTTTCCAATTCAAACCGCCATCTGTACTTAAGAATGTATCGCCTTCTGAGTATGATAGCAAATGTTCACCAACGTTTCCTATCCCCATCAAGATTCCAGGGGATGGCGTCGAAAATACTCGACCGAAATTGTGAGGTTGTGTGACAGAATGAAGATGTAGTGCGCATGATTGAATGTCTGAGACATCGCAGTGGAACTTGCTCCCGTGTGCATCCAGCGAGGGGGCCTTGATCAAGGACCAATGACCTCCATCATCAAAGGTGATCTTAGATTGAACTTTCTTGTGCTCTTTTGAGCCTTTGACTTCGTCGACATTCAAGACGGTGTTGGCGATAGAGATACCTTCGATGGCGACGATCTTCTCAAAGTCTACGATACCGGATGTGGAGCGAGAAGTATATTCAAGACTTTTGATGAAATGGGTCCCATTTGAATCAGACGTAAATAACGTGCCCGCACCGGCACCTGGGTTGGTTAAGACGTCTACCATGATCGAATGGGGAGTTGATTCGACGATCGTATACGCGTTTTCCTTTAGACCGTGACCGTGTGGAAAGTTGGCTCGTGCCCAGTTCATGCCATCACTAGTCACGAAGAGTAGCATCTCATCTGAACTGGATTGTCCATCGATGGCCTCAGAGAAGATGTTTCCTGGCTTCAAGGCTACCACAATATACCGTTGTACAGCGCCCATTCCGACGACACCTCTTCCGTTTTTGCCTAGACCCAGGTCGACATACTGACGATCTTTGACGAAGAAATCCTTACTACTATATAGACGAGATTCACGATCGTTAACCATTTGGCCGGCCAACGCTTTTAATCGATCGAGTAGTGATGCCGAGGTGGACTTTAAGCTTTTCGAATCAGATAGAGCGCTAGGGGCCTCCTTGGTGATGCAGTATATCATCTCTTCTGCTACTGAAGATGAGAAGTGTTTGTTTGAGTAAGCCCACATACATTTAGTTGAGTGTTCAATCATCATTTTTGGTTGAGTTTCGAATGCATCGGAAGTAACCCAAGTCTGTTTTGATAGTAGGAAGGTGATTTGTGAATTAATAGATCAATCTAAATCTGAAAGGGAAAAAATAGATGACTTACTTCATCATAACATAGTTTGCCCTTCCAACTCCCCAAACTTTCGCACTTTTGACCGCTAAATAGGATCCAGTTCCATTTAGTGGAATGGAACGCGAGGGGAGAGCCTGAGATACTGGGTTGATCGGAGGTGGTAAAGCTCTGCCAACTATCGCCTCTATTGATTGACCTCCAATGTTTACTGCCCCGACTGAGGATGAAAGCCACCCTGTTGTCCCAAGAGTGTTCGACGACCAGCCAAGCGTCGCCGGTAGGTACGGCTGAGATGAGATTCCAAGATTTGCCTTCGTCTGTTGATCTCCAGACTTCTCTGAGGATAGAGTCGTGTGACAGGATGATCGGGGTATCCTCGAAGTAGATCAGCTTTGAAGGCATATGCTTGAATTTGGAGATAGTCGAGCTAGGGTCTTTGGCAGCCGCTGCTGGATTGAGTGTGAGGATGAGTGCTGCGAGTAAGAAGCAGGCGATCGAGCCGAGTCTCTGAGTGCCCCGTTGGGCTGGTCGTCGAGCCATCCTCGTCCTCATCGCTCTACGTAGTACTCTTCTGCTGCTGTTGACCGTTTCCGGTTTCGAGTGGCTGGTCCCTCGTGAAAATAGTTAATGACGATGGGGCATGTCACACAGCACTGCCGACCCCTGTCACAGACTGAGCTTGTTTTATTGCCCTGCATTCGAACCTCCAGCTTATTCTCCACGGTCTTTGGAGCAAGTGGAGGCCTACACCATAGCTCACGATCCCCACCTACTCACCTCAGTACAAGCTTCCCCTTCCATATTACTTTTACATTCCCCTTGTCGGACATGGAAAGGATGCTTCTTGGTCATCTTTTTGTTGAATCCTTTTCTATCTACTTCTTATCATTTTTTGAAATTTTCAACTCTCGAAATCAAGTTACCGGAGACAAGTTAAGTTGACCCTGTGTTAGATTACTGTTCTTTTCGACCCGATGGTTTTTATTAACAAGCCAATCAATAACACTACAATAGGCTTATGATCCGATCATTAGGATCAAAGAAGAGTCATCAGAGTGATCGTAGGCTTAAAGATCACTCCTGTTGACCACACTTCCGGCGTTCAGAACGCTCGGAAAACAAGCTGATCAACAGCAAAGACCATCAATCATGGATATCACAGCTAATGAAACGCC
The DNA here is from genome assembly GCA_019395275.1 of Puccinia brachypodii. Lineage (NCBI taxonomy): Eukaryota > Fungi > Basidiomycota > Pucciniomycetes > Pucciniales > Pucciniaceae > Puccinia > Puccinia brachypodii. Next base: position 10,065 of record LUKR01000714.1, read on the forward strand.
ACCAGAGCGCGCTCTGAACATTGCTCTTGATGGTGAGGGATCGAACGATGCTCCTGACGGACCTCTTCCCGACGAACCACCTTCAGACGAGATTGATCCCAAAGGCACAGTTACCGATATTCCAAATCTTGATCTTTCAGCCGAGACGGCGACTCGCGAAGTTGAGGAGGAAGTTCCTGAGGAGATCATACTTGCCTTACAATCGAGGGCTACCGGTAAAAATCGAATAAAATTTCCATCCAAACTTCTGCCCTCGGAATGATTATCTTCTGACGAGATGCTGGTGTCTGACAACAGTACATCTTTTCCGTAGGAGTAGGGCTCGTCATCAATCGAGTGGAGTAGTTTGGAGGATATGAGCTGATATAAGGAAGGTATATCTTTGTTCATGAGTTGTGAATCACGATATTCTTTTTAATTTTTTGTGTGAAGAATCTTGAATCGGCTATTTTGTGCGTTGTATAAGAACAATCCATTGGGTTAAAATTCACCGTGTTTAGAAGTTTCAGAGATTTAGAAAAATTAATCAGTTTCTCTTCAAATGTATTCCCGGAGTTCATCAGAAAGGAAACATGATGAGCAAATTATACCTCGCTTAGAATATACTCCTTCCATAATAAACACCCCGCCTTTGTTTTGGTTGCAAGTTGACGGACCGACTGCAAGATCTGTAAGGTGGATTTCCAACCAGCTGAAGTACCCGGCCAGCAACCACGACGTATGACGACCTCAATTCTACTGTTAGTAAGAAAAGCCAGAAGAATTTTTTTGGGAGTTAGGTTGACTTTTGCCATAACTTTGCAAATGTGGTTGACTTTTCCATGCTGAGTTTTGAGGTGTTTGACAAATTAGGTTTTTCTTCTCATGGCTCTAGATTTACTTGATTATTTGAGATCAGGGTCAATGATCTCGTGATCGACTTATCTTGGTTTGAGAAAACTTATTTTCTTCTTTTGTTCCCAATAATGCTAACTTTGTCAGAATGGGTATATTTTAGTTTTTGACTTGACAGAGTTAGCCAATCATGCAGCACACACTGTTAGGCTGTTCATCAGCCCCGGAGTTTCTAAAGTTGATAGAAAATCCCTGTGAGCTGTCCCATTTCTGAGTGCGAGTGGGAGGGCGCGCACAGTGTAGACAATCAAGATTCTGAAACTCAGGAATATTTGGAATAATGCATGGCATAGATAGATCAGCTATGTTTTGAAAAACCCATCACCAAAACTTGAAAATCTTGGTTCGCAGGTTTTTCGATCTATGGCTCAAGTCTCCCTAGTTCCGGCCCTTCCAGGGACCGCCTGGCCCAGCGAAGCCAGCCAAGTTCGTTAAAACCTTGATTAATTCGATCATGGGCAGTGATTCGATTATTCCCATCCACCACCTCAAGTCAAGATTGAACAAATAATTAACTTATAACACTACATGAATCTTTGATTGCCATTATATGTATTGTAGTTGATTGCCAAGGCGTGGTTAGCCAATATATTGACCAACCCACAAAGAGTAACATTGCGCATCATACTCATCAGCAAGCCGTTTCGGAACCGTCTGTTTTTCTTCGCCGCCAGCTTCCAACAGACTAGTGTTTATAGTGTTTCGGTTCATCTTCTCCTCGGAGTCGAGCCTCGCCAGCAGCGACTTCATGTTCCTTTCCAAAAGCTATAACGGACCGAATCACGAATCCCCCACCAGATAGATAATATATTAGCTAGTCAGGACTGATCACAAGTTTAAATCGGGCGCAAGAACCGTCCAGAGGATGATCACTCAACTCTTGCCGGCAAATTTCTTAGCATATCCTTCCACTTTTGCTTTGAAAGGTACGTGAGTCGTAGTCTCTTTTACCTCGGTCATGCTACCTTCGGGATGAACTTGAATAATCCGAGGAAAGATGTCGTAATATTTTAACGAGAGCTTTCAATATGTTGTTTGGTGTCTGGATCAGCTTAACGATCGAGGTGAACATAACCTACCAATCACATTTTCATTTAGACGGGGTGCACTATCTTGGAAGTTGGATCCGGTGTTAGCAGTCACACCAGGGTGTTGTTGGTCTTTGGATTGGGGATATTTGGAACCCGCGGAACCGTGGGGATGAGCTTCCATAGTTATTTATATACTGTTGTAGGTTTCTAGTTCAGTGGATAGTAAGCTAGTAGTATGTAATAGTTGGATATAAGAAGAAGTGGTCGGGGTTGGAATATTCTCAAGAGGAGGAAATCGCGCTTTATGAGGACAACAACCCTCATGACCATCTCCAACTGACCGTTCGAGAAATCATCATCATGAATGCCGATGACGATCACCGAGTGACGTCATCGGAGCAATTATCAGCTTATATGTACTTCATCCACTTCGTGATCACCTGCTGATCAGCTCATCCGCCCCGGGTTTTTTTCAATCATCGGCTGACGAATCCCTCGATATTTTAAATCACCCCCGTTGCGCATTAATGCTCCAAGTCCCTTTTTATTTTTGTATGAGATGCGAATCTGAGCTCGCTATCCCGGCCTAATTAACGGCTCACATCACCCACTTGTCGGTTCGATTGGACCGGTTAATACGTACTGGGTTCCGCTTGTACGCTTGCAGATGGGATGACTGCCCACGGATGAGACAGCATCAGGTCAACCAGGAGGAGGCCCTCAAGACCTCCGAACTTCTCAAGTTGCTTTCATCAAGTTGTTCTTCCGTTGCTTCCTCATTTCTTTCTACAAAATCAGAAAAAAAATCCCACTCATGGGAAGTATTAATCTATCTTCTGCTTGCTTAGCTGACTAAATTAATTGATGCAAACAGAGGAGTTGCTTCTTGTTTTGAACTGTGAGTTGTAAATTAGAATTGGAAATCCTGAACAGTTTTTGAGTGTATTTGGACATACAAACAAGTTGGAGATAACAATTGATAACAGCTGATACCTGTTATTTAGTCTAATAAGCGGTGAATTAGTTCAAGTATTGCAATACTAATCACCTAGCAGGTTTTAATCAGACAATACACAATTCAGACCAAATATTGTAAAAGTTTTGGATTGGCCCACTGGGTGCTAGTGTTACTTGAATAATACAAATTGAAATTGGCTCATGACTTCTTGGCAAGGTCAATACTGGAAAGGAGTTAAGTGAGTGTTGAAATTATTATGAAATTATTTTTGAACTAAAAACCAAACTGAGAAACAACAAGAGTTAGACGAGAAAATAATTGGAGAAGACACAAGATAGGTGAGAGAAGAAGAATAAAAATAAAGCATACCACTGGGTGAAGACTATGATAGTAAGAGATGAGGACTTAGAGGGTGAAGTAAGAAGTTTTGTTAAAAAGAAAATAGCAATCTAAAAAAGAAAGAAAAAGAATTAGAAAATAATTGGAAAAAAGGAGAAAAGATGAAACAATGAAAAGTGTTAGTTATTTCCTCAAAAAACAACAAGAGCAACAGTGAGTGGAAAGAAGAGAAAGAGAGATAGAAAAGATAGTTGAGATAACCAACAGGTAAAAATCTAGCCTAAAAGATATAATGATTCAGTGATGCTTTTACTCAGTCTAGAGAAGTATTTGAGAGTTGAGTCTTGATGTCAGTGAGAAAGAGAAAGGAAAAGTTAGACCAGAAAGGATTGTTGGGTGGAGAATGTAGAGACGGATAATTACGGATAGCAATCTTGAATTAACAAATCTTGATCTTGAGTCTTGAGTCTTGATCAAGATAGAAAAATTGAGATCTTGTTGGGTCTAGAGAATATTAATCTGAGTACAGCAATCATTTAACTCAGTGGTGATAAACCCTAAGCGGTTCTGAAGCTGCGGCGGAACCCTAATTTTGATGATACCGGTTGCTGAGATTGGGTGAGAGAGAGAAGATTTGATTTTGGAGCGCGCGCGCACAAGAGACACTGAGAGCGCAAGGAGCGTAAGAAGCAGAGAATTAAACAGTGAGATAAAATGAAAAAAAAACTTTATTGGGGGAGAAGCTTATACAAATTCATGATTTCTCTTGAATATACACCACCGGTGCACTCGGGTGTCCAAGGGATGGCCATGATGAGGCGTCAGTGGGCTATACCCCCCCACCAGGGAAGGACAGCCCAAAACTTGTCCAAAGTCAGTTAAAGCCAGTTGCCCAGGAGACACATGAGATCCACGTCCTCCCGCTGGGCTGGTTGGACGTAACCCAGGCTGTATGAGGCGGGCTAGGTGTTGAACGTTGTGGTAAGCCAATCAAAACCACCACACACACAACAGTTGGGTATCACAAGAGGATCACAGGCTCCCTGGCTCCAGCACACCTCAAAACTCAGAACCCAGCACTGTCACCAACTCAAACTAGTGAAAGGTCCAGATTCCCCAGGCACTCAGTTGGTCTAGAATTACATTAACATTACATCAATTAGATTTAACATTATCATTTCAGTTACAATAAATATAGATACATATTCAGAGATTTAAATATTAGAAGAATAATTCTTGGTTTATTCTATCTCTGCTTATCTTTTCTTTTCTCTTTATTCTCAAATCTCTTTCTCCTTTCAAATTATTTTCTCTTTTCTCTTTTTCTTTTTATATCAGAGAATCTTTTACTTTCATATTTATTTACCTTAGAATCCACTCTCATAGCTTCATCTCAGAGATAAGTACAGCTCATATGCTCATTACAGAATCATTCCACATCTCATAGCTTATCCATTTCATTCTTAGATTAGATAAGAGCTGGTACAGGACAAACCTTCTGTTTCTCATATCATATTAGATCCTGATGAATATAAATAGAGGCTCTCCTCCCACTGTATTTCAGAATCATCATCCCTCACTATATTGAAAATTAGAGAATTGATTATTTATCATTACCAATATACCTGTCCATCAAAATTTGGAGTATACTTGGGGTATCTTATTAGAGTGGACTGATTTTAAGATTGATTGCCATCTGTGGAGAGATTGGCCCTGTTATTTGACTGAATATTGAAGACTATTACACATTATTTCATAGCTTTAGATTGAAAAAGAAAAGATCCTCATTAGTGCCACCATAAATATAAGCAAGAATATTCCCTTGTCTTGTGCTCTTGCCCTCCCCAGCTATCGGAGAGGCATCCCTTCAAGCACTCATCCCTCTCAAGCTCTGACTCCACAAAGATTAGTTCCCGCATAAAAATAAAAACCTTTCAACTCCAAGTATGCATTAAACATTATTTTGGGTTACTTCTCTTCCATATACAACAATTTTTGAGGAATTTCCTGCTTGAACCGATTTGGTAATTCTTCTCCCCGCGCCAGTAATGCAATTTTTTCTGATTGAAATTTGTATACTTGTTTGGAAAATATCAGATTGATTTGATCTCAAACAGCCAGCTTGGCAGATTTAGCATTTAGTTTATCCAAGTTCAATGTTTCCTTGGTTTCTGTCCACAGTTTTTTTGATTTCTCTTTGGTTTCTTCCATAGTCCAAAGGGGATTTAGACACTGTATCAGAAGAGTAAAAAAATCAGAACCTTTTTGTTATAAACAAGCAGAAATGAGTAGAAATGTACATCTGATCTGTGTGAGCTATTTTGAGCAAATTTGGCAAGATACACAAGTTTTTGGCGGGATTTCAAATTATCAGAGTTTAAGACACAATATCGGCAAGAATTGAGAGCATTTCCAGGAACATGGGTGTTGGTGATTTCAGCATGCATGGGGGAATCTGCTAAGAAACAAAGAGCCTAGTCATAACATGAACCCCTTGGCCTATGGTGCTTTCATATGCTACAAAGCCCTTGGTGGCCATATCACTGGATTCAAATTAAAGTAAAAACAGTAAAAATCAGCAAAACAGACCCAAAGAAATAAAATAATGGGAAATAGGAAAAAGAAATACTTCAACTGTTCAACAACAATTTCTCGTGGTTCCAAATGTTTGGAAATGTTGGATGTGCAGAGAAGATGACAGTTGAATTCCTGATTGGAGATTTTGTGTGGTAAGCCAGAAAGTGTAAATTAGTAAGAAATATGTTTGTTCCACTTTTTAGATTTATTTCCGGAGGTATCATCACAGTATAAGTTGATGGGCACATTTCTCAAAATCTTTCCCGCTGCTTTTTCTCTCCAAGGATTTGGCAAGCTGATAGCTGAATTATTCTCATCTTTTTTGCCAAACACAACAAAATCAGGGAAATCATTCAGTTTAAAGATGGATGTTTTTCGTTACAGTAGTAGCATATGAATGGTGCGAACCTTTGTCTTGTTTCTGATAACGCTGGTGATGGTGGTCTGCTTATATGCAGTGGAGCTGCTCTCTTTTGATAGTGTAAAGCTGACATTAATTTTGTTATTTTCTTGTGTAACTCCTCATTAGTTGCAGGGTCATGTATCTTTACTGATTTCTTAACTAAATCCTAGGATTCTGGCTCCTCATTGTCTTCTTCAAAATCCACTACCATCAAAGCCATCTCAATATAAATTTTTAATGTCTCTAAATTTGGGATAATATTCCTCCCATCTTTAGTAGTTTTAATCTTCTTTGCATGAGCTAACTCTTTGGTGACTTCCTTCTTCAGCTCAGTTGATAGGGACTTCCAGAGAGGTTCCCCGCTATCAGGGTTGAGATTTTGGTATTCCATCCTGGTGAAGTAGTCCATTATTTCTTCAAATTCTCCAATGAAGTTTCTATAAGCTATCCTAGTACTAATGCCATTATTTTCTTGGGCTTTCTGTACTAATTTAGGGATAGCATCTTCTTTATATTTTCGGAATGGTGTAGCTCGACCCCACTTTCTGATCAGTTCTTTCTTCAAAAGTGTCCAATTCCCCGTTTCATGTCCTTCCATCTGCTCAACAGTCTGGCTAAGCTTGCGGTTGGCAATGATAAATGGTAATTGTAAGGCAAAATCACTAACACCTGCTTTCTGTAGAAATGCTACTTTCTCAACCCTCTTAATAGATAAATCTACTCCTGTTCCATCAAAATGTAGGTTGGTCTTCTTGGTATCCAGAATTACTCCCTTTTCTTCCTCCGGTAAGATTATTTCTCTAGTAGTAGCAAATTGTGTAACTTCTGGGCTTGACACTGGAGTTGCTTGGAAGCTTTCCAAGTGACTAAATTTAGGTCTGATTCTAGTCCTTGTGGTAGTATATGGAGTAGAAGCAGCAAATCTAGCAGTCTGAGGTGCCGGAGTTTCTGGCAAGGGTACATTCTCAGCTCTTCGACTATTCTTTTGCATTAGAGTCTTCAGCATCTTCTCCATGGATATTAATGTATCTCTTAGGTTGGCCATTTCCTCTGCTTGGGATTCCTGGAATCTGAGTGTGGTTGACTGATCTGATGTTTCTGGATCTGCCATTTTTGCTTGAAAGAACGCAGTACCAAAATGATCCTCAAATAACTTCCTGATAGTTTCTTGTTCTTGCCGTGCGTGGTCAAGTTAGGGTTGTCAGAGTGTGGTCACTTACAGTAACTGTACTGTATTGATTAGCACGCTGATACATGATCCAAGGTGAGTTTTGACGGAAATATTCCAGTA